>OZ019974.1:34747113-34790335 GCA_963970395.1 Ephialtes manifestator | reverse complement strand
ATATTTTTAAGATTATTTAAGAAAATTAATAATTGGGAGAATTATTCTCAATAAAGGCCAATAATAAGATCGTTTAACATAAATTATCATACTTTTCCTCATTCAAGAAATAATAAAGAATTAAACATTATTTGTTATAATTAATGTTATATAATTGTATAGTTAATTGTTATTTAAATCGAAAAATATTACATTTATATTCTAATACAAATGTTGCTCATTCATCGTAAAACTGGAGTTAATAAAAATGTTAAATTTTATAAATAACTGCTAATTCTCTTTCTTAAATTAATTGAACTCAATATTCAGCTCCATAATCTCAATTCCACTTTTTTTTTATTAGCTTAACTAAAACCCTACGAAACATATGCGAAATGGGGTCGTAGCCAGAATAATTTCCAAGAACTTTGTAATCCGTGTGTTTTCCCACTGGGTCAAGCTGGGAGTTCTTTAAAATTCCCGAATCTCGGCCACCAGATTATTTTCCAGAATATATTAATACAAACAATGCTGATAACACTTGTGTTATGATGGGATTAATGTGAATTCTGAGTATTACAAATATGACCGAGAGAGGAACAAAAAAAGTCCCATAATCAGTGCGACCTTTATGAGATGTGCGCGTAATATCCAGAGCTTATCTACTGACATGTACCACCGCTGCTTAGCTCATTGCTTCGTTCGACACTCGGTGTCTTCTTCGCCCGAGAATTTTCTTTAGTATGCAGCAAGCATCGACGTTGAGAACATGACGAGAAATATTCTGCTCTTCGGAGCTGTGCTGCTGTTGGCGATCGGTGTATCACTGGGTACACCACAATATGGAGGAGTTAAGGGATCTGGCAGATATCAACAACGTTCCTCTCAACCAGCTAACGAGACTGGTCTTTGCCACAAAACATTGCCGTAAGTAACCATCCAACAAAAAAGAACACCACAAATTTTTCTGGCATCGCCTCGTTTCTACAGAATTCATCTGTACACGCGAATGTGTTTACCGATCTTGACTACACACACCCAATGAGAATGAAACACTTGTGCACGACACGTAGTGAACACAAAAAATTAGAATTTTTTACAGCAGTTACCATCACGATGAAATTTTGCGTACCGAAACGTGGACACCACAAATCTTTACAGAGTATCAGAGTAACACTAAATAGATTATGTACATTTATTCAGTGTTGAACGGTATTTGTTTGAAACGGAATAGTTCAGCACAAAACAATTGTATTTAGCTTAATTCAACAGAAAAGCATTGTATACGGAATAATTTAACACAAAACAGTTGTACAGAGCTTAGTTTAATACAAAAGTGTTATACGCAGTTTAGATCAACACAAAAGTGGTGTACAGATCTTAGTTCAACACAAAAGTATTGTGCAGCGCTTAGTTCAACACACAATTGTTGTACAAAGCTTAGTTCAACACGAAAGTGTTGCACAGAGCTTAGTTCAACACAAAAGTGCTGCACAGAGCTTACTTAAACACAAAAGTGTTGTACAGAGCTTAGTTCAACACAAAAGTGTCGTACAGAGCTTAGTTCAACACAAAATTGTTATACAGAGCTTAGTTCAACACAGAGGTGTTGTACAAAGCTTAGTTCAACACAAAAGTGCTGCACAGAGCTTACTTAAACACAAAAGTGTTGTACGGAGCTTAGTTCAACACAAAAGTGTTGTACAGAGCTTAGTTCAACACAAAAGTGTTGTACAGAGCTTAGTTCAACACAAAAGTCTTTTACAGAGCTTAGTTCAATACAGAAGTGTTGTACAGAGCTTAGTTCAACAAAAAAGGGTTGCACAGAGCTTAGTTCAACACAAAAGTGTTGTACAGAGCTTAATTCACCAAAAGAGTGTTGTTCAGGGCTTAGTTCAACACAGAAGTGTTGTACAGAGCTTAGTTCAACACAAAAGTGTTGTACAGAGCTTAGTTCAACACAAAATTGTTGTACAGAGCTTAGTTCAATACAAAAGTATTGTACACGCTTAGTACCCAGCGTGTATTCGACATACGATAATTCTACACGACAAGACTATACACAGTAGGGCTGTTCAAAAAAACATAATTTCTTTATAATTGGTTGCTCCTGAAATGCTGTATTGATTATCACGAAAAAAATGTTTTCGCGAAAGCTGGGAGTTGTGCGATGATATTAAGTACTGCCGCATCAAGGCCAAAATTCAGAAAAAACGGCGGTTTTTATAATTTTTTTTGTTGTCGTGTTAAAGCTCTCATGGAGATTGTGGTTGCTTTCGATAGACTATGAAATTGTGTAAAGCCAAAAACATCTTCGATAATATTTAGTACTGCCGCATCGACATTGAAGTTAACAAAATAAAAAATGAAATCCTATAAAACATTTAAATATTCATTTGCTCATCGACTATTTCGCGCGTTTTCAAATGACAAAATGGCTCATGAAATGGGAGTCCTGTATGATCAAATTTAGTACTGCCGCGTCGATATCGCAGTTTCCCAAAATTCGAAAATCGCTTATCATCATCATGATTATGATCATACATGACTCCCGTTTCAAGAGCCATTTTTTCATTTGAAATCGCGCGAAATAGTCGACGAGCAGACGAATATTTCAATGTTTTAAAGGATTTAATTTTTTGTTTTCGTTAACTTCAATGTCGATGCGGCAGTACTAAACATTATCGAACATGTTTCTGCCTTTACACAATTTCATAGTCTATCGAAAGCAACCACAATCTCCATGAGCGCTTCACCACGTAAAAAAAAAAATTATAAAAATCGCCGCTTTTCATGAATTTTGGCCTTGATGCGGCAGTACTTAATATCATCGCAGAACTGCCAGCTTTCGCGAAAACATTTTTTTTGTGATAATCAATACAGCATTTCAGGACCAACCGATTATAAGAAAATTATGTTTTTTTTAACAGCCCTAATACACAGCTATACACAAATATATTTTCTGGCTGTGTAAAGATAGATTTGTGTATAGATAGAGCTCTGTAGATATTGGAATGTATCAAATTATGTCGTGTTGAACGATGCTGCTTACACTTAAAATTATCGAAAAGGCTCATACTTGTTGACACTGAACGCCACAAAAAATAGTAGTAACTGATTATTTGCAGTTTTTTCCAGGGTGGATGCTAATTTAAATTCTTCTCCTTGTCTATGACGAAAAGCTATTCTTACTCATAAACTATAAATATTCTCATCACGCAATATGAAGTTGAAACGCATTGACTGAATGATTTTATGGTCCGAACGTTCAGGGAAGATTATAAGAATGTTTGTCGGTAGATCATTGATGGTCGCGATTATTGAACAGGATGTTAACATTATTTGGACATGGAACTTGTTTTGATTCATATTAGTACGAAAACAAGGCAATTAAAAATTATTTCCTTGATTGGAAAATGTTGTGAAGTAAAACAGAGATATGAAGTAAATAATAAGATATTTTTTGGTGAGTGCATCGTAAACACGGTCATACATGATGATTCGTTTTCACGTAGTGTGAAAGATAATTGAGCGCGTGTTATATTGAAGCGAAACAAGTTTCATGAGAGTTCTGATTAATTTCGGCAAATCTCGCGGAGACATGTAATTAAATTAAATAATATGTTGCCAATGGTCAATAATCATTACCGATGTAAACTTGAGCTAAATCCATAACTTTTTTAATGCGTCATAAAAGTCTCGCGATACACGTATACACTTGACCTAATGAGCTATGCTCTGATGAGAGAAGATTGAAACGATATCGCGCGAGAGTTCTTAGCTTCAAGAGACACGTGGGCGGGCGACCCCGACCTTTCATCGACAACATTCTTGTCATTAATGCACATTCGCATAATAAATACTGTACGTCTTCTGACTATATATGACGTTGAAACAGGTTCTTATATACGTAATTACTATCAAACACGACTTATACTTCGATATATAGATTCATGTTAAAATAAAATTAATAACTTAATTAATTTGATTCTGGTTAATTTATAAACAATTATTACAATTTATTAGAGATTTTTTAAAATAGTAATTCTGTCAGTTTTAGCCTATTCATGAATATTTTAACCCTATGCTGCACAATTGTGTTCTCAACTATGAATAGATACTTTTTATTTATTTTTTATTTATTTATTTGCATTTCCCCCCGTTTGGAGGTATTGCGCCTATTACAGGATCGGCCCGGATCGGTAGCCAGCCCCCCCTGGGGATCTGGTCCGGATTAGTAACCAGGCCCTCATGCGGCCGCATCCGACTTCCCCCTCTATATCGCATTCGCCGTAGCATTTCTGCCATGGGCATAGGGAAACTGCGGAAAACCTATGCCGATATAGCCGGTCTCGAGTTCGCCTCACGGCAAAGGAGCACGTTTCATCGAGAACGTAAACACGGAGAATCCCGGAAAAAATACCCCCGGAGAAAATACCCCTGGAGAAAATACCCCTGGAGAAAATACCCCCGCATAAAATACCTCTTGGTAAACATACCCCCGGATAAAATACCCCCGGATAAAGTACCTCTTGGTAAGAATACCCCCGGATAAAATACCGGGGGTATTCTTTTAAAGAACCTAAAGAACCTAAAGAATCTAAAGAATCTAAAGAATCTAAAGAACCTAAAGAAACAAACGCCAACCTAACTAACGCCCTAACGAACCTAAAGAACAAATGTAAGGAAAATACCAAACTAAATAACTCCCTAAAGAAACGAACGCCAACCTAACTAATGTCCTAAAGAACCTAAAGAGCAAATATAAAGAAAAAACCAAACTAATTAAATCCCTAAAGAAAGGAATGCCAACCTAACTAACGCCCTAAAGAACCTAAAGAACAAATATAAGGAAAATACCAAACTAATTAACTCCCTAAAGAAACGAATGCCAACCTAACTAACGCCTTGAAGAACCTAAAGAAGTCAGTATAAATGGATGATTCACATGATAATTTGTCATTGTGACTATTTCTTATTGTGATATTTTGTCGTTTTTACCAAGGGGTATTTTATCAGGGGGTATTTTTACCAAGGGGTATATTATCCGGGGATATTTTTACCAAGGGGTATTTTATCAGGGGGTATTTTTACCAAGGGGTATATTATCCGGGGGTATTTTTACCAAGGGGTATTTTATCTGTGGGTATTTTTACCAAGGGGTATTTTATTCGGGGGAATTTTTACCGGGGGTATTTTGTCCAGGGATATTTTTTCTAGGTGGTATTTTCTCCGGGGGTATTTTTTCCAGGGGTATTTTTTCCGACTACCAAACACGGACTACAGCTGCATACATGTGACCTCCACAGGTAGAAATACCTGTGTGGTTCTCATGTATACATCTGGAGCTTCATCGCATCCGTATTTATATTTTCGACGTAAATCGACGGCACCGGGAATCGAACCCGCGACCTAATCCAGTGTACTGGACTAGAGTCCAGTACACTGACCACTAGACCACTGCACCGGTTTATGAATAGATACTGTAAAAAAATGTAACTCTCGACTGAATAGAGGAGTTTAATTAATAAAATGGATTTTGCTTAAATAAGCAAAAAATTGTGAAATAATAATCATTCGCATATTAGAGTCGGGAGATTCCCACCCCCTCGGCATATTAAATGTTCCAAACATAATATGCGAATGGTTATTATTTCACAATCTTTTTTGTACCCCTTCTAATTGCATTTTTTTCGGTGGTACGAAAATTCTGGATGATCTATAAATTCCGGGTGATCTGGAAATTCTGGATGATCAAAAAATTGTGGGTGATCTATAAATTCTGGGAAATCTGGAAATTCTGGTTGATCTGGAAATTCTGGGTGATCTGAAAATTCTGGGTGATCTGAAAATTTTGGGTGATCTGAAAATTCTGGGTGCTCTGAAAATTCTGGGTGATCTGGAAATTCTGAGTGATCTATAAATTCTGGATGATCTGAAAATTCTGGGTGCTCTGAAAATTCTGGGTGATCTGGAAATTCTGAGTGATCTATAAATTCTGGGTGATCTGAAAATTCTGGGAGATCTGGAAATTCTGGTTAATTTGGGAATTCTGGGTGATCAGAAAATTCTGGGTGATGTGAAAATTCTGGGTGATGTGAAAATTCCGGGTGATGTGAAAATTCTGGGTGATCTGGAAATTCTGAGTGATCTATAAATTCTGGGTGATCTGGAAATTCTGGGAAATCTGGAAATTCTGGGTGATCTGGAAATTCTGGGTGATCTGAATATTCTGGGCGATCTGGAAATTCTGGGTGATCTGTAAATTTTGGGTGATCCGGAAATTCTGGGTGATCTGTAAATTTTGGGTGATCCGGAAATTCTGATTGATCTGGAAATTCTGGATGATCTGAAAATTATGGGGGATCAGAAAATTATGGGTGATCTAAAAATTATGGGGGATCTCAAAATTCTGGGTAATCTCGAAATTCTCGGTGATCTATAAATTCTGGGTGATCTGGAAATTCGGAGTAATCTGAAAATTCGGAGTGATCTGAAAATTCGGGGTGATCTGGAAATTCTGGGAGATCTGGAAATTCTGGAAGATGTGGAAATTCTGGGTAATCTGGAAATTCGGGGTGATCTGGCAATTCTGGGAGATCTGAAAATTCTGGGTGATCTGAAAATTCTGGGTGATCTGAAAATTCTGGGTGATCTGAAAATTCTGGGTGATCTGAAAATTCTATGAAATCCACAAATTCTGGGTAGCCCAGGAATTACCAGTATTTACGGAATTCTGGTTAGTCCGCTATTCCAGATAATCTACTCTTACCCTATCTCCTCTCTCCATACTCCCATATGTGAATGATGGCATCATATTTTTCTAATACAATAGGATATTCCGTTAATCCAATCCAAAAGTACACAAAGAACAAATTCAACATCATTATTTAATTATTATTTCTCTAACGTAGATATGCTGAAGCCATGGCTCTGAATTCAACAGGAGACGTCCGCTTGGTTCATAATGCTGTAATTCAGGGCGTCAAAACAGTGAGTATCACCATGAACAAGCGTTAAAAATCTTACAATATTTTTCACACTCACGTTATTAAATCATACCAAACAGACCAGTCGCAACCCCGGCTGGATAACGGTAGCCGACTGCTGCGATGGATATCAGCGAAACCATATTAGCCACAAGTGCGAGGTTCACTGCGAGGGTGGATGCATCGGTGGTGTTTGCGCACCCGGGGGAATCTGCACTTGTGAAACAGGCTGGTATCCAGAGAGCGGAGTTTGCAAGCCAATGTGCAGGCAATCCTGTCAAAGGAACGCCTATTGCTATGCACCAGATGTCTGTGCTTGCAAGTTCGGTTGGGAGGAATCTAGCGATGGCCAATGCAGGCCAATATGCCCGGACGGATGTCAGAACGGTGAATGTATCGACTTCAAAGTTTGTCGATGTCGGCCCGGATACGTGTTGAACGACAATAACAAGTGCGAGGCCATTTGCGAAGGTGGCTGCCCACATGGCGAATGTACTTCACCAGGAGTGTGTACCTGTTATAGCGGGTAAGTTATACTACACGGAAAAAATAAATTGGTTGAATGGGTCCCAAGAGGAAAAATTAGTTGGCACAATAAGAAGAATTAGTTGGGAATGTCCCAACTAATTGGTTGTATAGGTTTCAAGCGGAAAAATTGGTTGGAACAATGACAATGTCCAAACAATAACAATGACACAATTAATTGGTTGAATAGGTTTTAAGCGAAAAATTTAGTTGGCACAATAACAATGTCCCAACTAATTGGTTGAATAGGTTTCAAGCGAAAAAATTAGTTGGGACAATAACAATGTCCCAACAATAACAATGTCCCAACTAATTGTTTGAATAGATTCCAAACGAACAAATTAGTTGGGACAATAACAATGTCCCAACAATAACAATTCCCCAATTAATTGGTTGAATAGGTTCGAAGCGTAGAAATTAGTTGGGACGATAACAATGTCCCAACTAACAATGTTAATTGGTTGGCAACTAACGTATTGGCTATCGTAACCAACTAGTTTATCGGTCGAATCAACAAAATTGGTTAACCTAGCCCACTTAGTTGCTTGGAGCGTATTTAGTCATGCGAGTTGGTTGGATCAATTAATTACTTCTTCCCGTGTACACGCCATTTTTTAAATAATTTTGAAACTCTATATAAGATGCAGAATCATCGTACAGAACGAAAACCTATTTGTCTTGTTTGATCTTTAAGATACGAACATATAAACGGAGTCATATTTAACAAGAATTTATGGAATTTGCCAGTGTTACCGACATATTAGAATGTTAATGTTGGAAGGACAATTTTTAGTTATTCATTATGAATTGTCATGATTTCAGATATGTTAATCCACCTGGCGAGACTGAAGCCTGTCTACCAGATTGCGGACCCAATAGCTGCAGAGGTGGCGAATGTACTTCGCCTGGAATCTGTACTTGCGGACCTGGCTACAAACGCGGCCAAACCAGCGACACATGTGTTCCTGAATGTCAAGCCGGTTGTCCAACCAACGGTCGTTGTGTAGGTCCAAACCGTTGCGCCTGTGATTCTGGGTTCAGATTGGACCAACAAGGCCGAAACTGCATTGTCGTTGATTCCAGCAGCCAAAGTGGAAATCGACTTGATATTGAATCTGGCAGTCATACTAGACATCGTGGTGATCAGGCTGGTGATCAGTATGGTTACAGTACTTCGTATGCAGGACAGAATCGTACTCAGTATGGACAAAATCCTGGTGGCCAGTATGGACAAAATCCTGGTGGCCAGTATGGCGGACAAAATCCCAATGGCCAGTATGGAGGACAAAATCCCAATGGCCAATATGGAGGACAAAATCCCAATGGCCAGTATGGAGGACGAAATCCCAATGGCCAATATGGAGGACAAAATCCTAATGGCCAGTATGGAGAACATAATCCCAATGGCCAATATGGAGGACACCATCCCAATGGCCAGTATGGAGGACAGCATCCTAATGGCCAGTATGGAGAACAAAATCCCGGTGGCCAATATGGAGGACAAAATCCCAATGGCCAGTATGGTACACAAAATTCTGGTGGTCAGTATGGAGGACAGAATTCTAGTGGCCAATATGGTGGACAAAATCCTGCTAATGCACAGTGCGATCGACCATGCATTAATGGTCAATGTATGGGTTACAACATCTGCAGCTGCAACACAGGCTACACTCAAGATCCAAATGATCCAACACGTACTCGTTGTATACCCGTTTGCGTCAGAGGATGTCCAAATGGAACATGTACTCGACCCAACTACTGTATCTGCAATCTTGGTTATACGAAAGATCGAAGTGTCAAGGGTAGTCAAAGATGCGTTCCTCGAGACCCTTGATGAGAAGAACATAAGTTGTAGAGCCACTAGTGTAATCCATTTGTACTATGATTAATTCGTACGATAATTACATTGGCGAATTCTTCCTAAGCCCTTTTCAGGGGATTTGGAAAATCTGAAAGATGTGGTGGCAACCGTATGTCATACTTTTTCTGTGATTAAAATAAAATTGGATTTACTATCGTTATCGTCGAAGTGTCACCTCAGGCGATGGATCAAGTCCTTCCTGTCAGTCCCACCAATTACGTACTATGGTATTAATGCAAGGAAAAGTCGATTTTCGAATCCTATATTTTCTTGGATTTCTCGATCCCAGAAATTCTTTTTTTTTTTTTTGCAGCCATAGACTTAGAGTATCTAAAATAGATTATTTTAGTTAGCGCATCAGAAAAAATAGTATTCACCAATTTCGTATCTATATCATTTCTGACACATATTTAAAAAAATATTAGTATGATTGTAGCATAAATTCTATTTTAAATGACACTATTAAGATATGATCAATTATCGTTATTGCTGCGATGTCAGAAGAGATGAAGGCTTGGAAGATAATCCAATTAGACACGGCCAGAAAAGTTCAGACACCTGTCCAAAAGTTTTCCTTTCCTGATGACATTATATTTAGCTTTTCTGAACTGAACATGGCTTCATCATCATTAATATTATGTCTATTATCATTATGTCTATCTCTTTGTTCCGAATTTTGTAGGGGAAAGATAAATATCAGAATAGCTTACTTTGTAACTAATAATACACGCAAATCCTTTAGGATGAAACTTTTCCAATCAATAAACCGTCCAGTCAAATTTTTATGATCGGAAACTGGCTGCGATTCAATTAATATGTTGGACAAAAAGTAAAGTTTCCATCAAAACCTATTTCCAGTAGCATAAAAAAATCTATGATAAACAAAATTCCAGCTAATCCAGGATTGTCCTAACCACTGTAACACCACAACAACAATCCTCCTCCAAACCCAACCAAAACTATGTAAAACCGTGTCGTCCGCTATGTTCCAGTTGATTAGACCTTTTCAGAATCGATCTTCACAACATTTATTTCTTCCTGCCCTAATTAACACCTATTTCCAATAGCATAAAAAAATCTATGATATACATAATTCAAGCTAAAATCCAGTATTGTCCCAACCACTGTAACACCACCACAACAATCCTCCTCGAAACCCATCCAAAGCCATGGCTTCCATTATGTTCCAGTTGATTGGACCTTTCCAGAATCGATCTTCCCTTGCCCTCTGGTAATAAAGACCCAACACAAGAAGTATCACACACATCTTCGTAGCTGAGAACAGCGGTAGCCGGTTCAGGGTCTAGTCGATGGATATCTCTCGTAGTCCGTGACGGTGCGCCGTGGAGTGTAGGCCACTAGACGCAATCGGTGGTAACGCCAAGTTTTCCTTAGAGCTTTGTTGGTCGTCCCGTTGGGTGGCGCTGTCCTTTGCCGGGATATGCGCATTGGAGGTCTGAGTCTCCGACGGTAGAAATTCGTTTGGGGGAGACACAAACTGCTGGGGTGCAATACACTGCGTCTCGGGCGCGCACTCTCGAATCAACCCTTCGCGTTTGTATTTCGCGTTGGTGTTTGTGTCAGTTCTGTGAACCGCCACTGCTTCTGGGATACTCCGTTGGTTCTGGTGTTTGCTGGTGGTTCGAGTGGTGGTGCTGCTGCTGGTAGTTGCTGCTGGTGCTGCTAAAATTTGCCCCTTCTCAACGACCCCTCGTACGTTCGTTGGTGGATACGCGGCAGGATTTTGCGCGGCGCTACGATCATAGTTGTATATTATATACTGGGCGTATGCGGGTTGCGCGATGGCGTTTGGGAGAAGACGAGGCGTTGTAGAGGGAGAGAAGAGATGTCGATGCGCCGACGGTGGTCGGTTTCGGGGGTAGACTCGCGCCGCGGGGGCGATGAGCGCACTTCCCTTCGCCCTGAGACTGACCTGCTGCTGTTGCTGTTGGATTACTTGCTTCGTTATACTTATACGACCGGTATTCACTGTCACAAGACATAACGACGATCTGACGACTGTTAAACAACCGGGTGATCCACCCAACTCCTGGATACTTCAACCTCCTCACGACTATCATTATCAACGTGGTGACTATGGCGAAATTCCGGCACCGTCGGCACTCGCCGGCGGCAATGACGCTGTTTACGAGGATGCCGACGTCGATTTATCGTACGACGGTGACGAGGAAGAGGATTATCCGGATGTCATCAACATCACAGGTATGAAATTTCGGGAAATGTGCTTGCGCGAAACGTTGAACTCTTGAGCTTCACGTCGTTATCCTGTGCCGGACTTTCACCCTTGTATGTATGTATATATACGGTTAGATATATATATATATAGGACGAGATTTCTGTGCATTGGATTTTTCGAAGGAATTGGAGAAAATTTTGAGGGTTTGAGGATTTTGTGTTAAGATTGTGGCGTTCGGTTTGAAGAATTGTGGCTTTTCCGGCAGGATATGAGGTGAAATGGATTTTCTATTGCCATTGAACCAGGAAGATAAAAAAGTTTTTTTTTCTGGTACAAACACCGATAATTTAAAAAGAAATGTAACATGATGACCCAATTTTTTTTAAATTGGTGAACCAACTCTTAAGGTCTACGTCGTTATCCTGTAGCGGACTTTCACCCTTATATGTATATATATTTCTGAGTATATAGTACGAGGTTTCTGTGCGATGACTTTTCGGAAGGAATTCGGAAAAATTTTAGGATTTTGAGGATTTTATGATGAGATTGTGTGATTCATTTTGAAGGATTGTGGCTATTACGTCAGGACATGGGGTGAAACGGATTTTTCATGGTCATTGGTAGTCGTGAAAAAAACAGTTTTTTTTTGCAACATGTGTTTTGGTCATCGATATTTAAAAAAAAGAAAGTTATCCGATAATTCAATTTTTTTTTAAATTATCGAACCGAGTGTACTTTTAAGCTCTACGTCGTTATCCTGTGGCGGACTTTCACCCTTGTATGTACAGCACACGATTTCTGCGCGATGGATTTTCAGAAGGATTGTACAAAATGTTAAGAATTCACTTTTGCAATGGGATTGTGGGGTTCGATTTGGAAAATTATGGTTTTTGCGTCAGGACATGAGGTAAAATGCATTTTTCATAGTAATTGATAGCCGCGGAATGTAAATGATTTTTTTTTTTTTTTGAAACTTCTATTTCGTTGCAAAAATCAACAATAAAAAAAAATTATCCGTTGATTCCATTTAAAATAAAAAATTAGTTAACCACATGAATTCTTAAGTTATACATCATTATCCTGTGGCGGACTTTCACCCTTCAACATATAGCACCCGGTTTCCCTGCGATGGCTTTTCGGGAAAAGCCATCGCAGAAAAAAAATACAAAAAGAAGAATTGTGGTTTTTGTTGCATAGTTCTGAAAGATCAGCTTTGTTTATTTTATTTTTTTTATATTTGAATTAAAAGATATTTGAAAAAATGAAACAAACAAAGTAAATGTATTCAGGGGTAGAAATGTTTTAAAGTGACAATTTATATTCGAATTTGTATAATTGTTGGTAAAATGATGAAATAATTAACACTAACAAAGTTCCAATTCGAATTCTTTATCAAGAGAAAGATATTCTGCATCAAATTGATGAAATTCTTAAAACTTGCTGAGGCTTTTTATCCTAAAAATCATTACTTACAAAATTTTTAAAGTGCTTCATTTTCCTAATGACACACGGAGAAAAAAATTTGGTTGAATGCTTATTGCTGGTGTTCAAATACGTTCAAACAAACAATTATGCCCATTAGTCGAACAAAATATGCTTCACACGATAATTTTTATTTATTCTACAAACGAACGATTCGTTTGAACGTATTTGAGCGCCCGCGTTGGGCATCCAAGCAAATTTTTTTTATAATTGGACGCACAACTTGCGAAAAATTATTAATACCATTATTTCCAATTCCAATATTGTTTCAGTTTTAATTAATAGTTTTTGCCATAAAGGTTAAATATTTGCCTCTTGATTTTCGGGTTAAAATTATATATATATATATCTATAATTTGCCATTGTAGAAAATCATAACTTGAATCTGTTATGCAAAAAAAAAAAAATTGTCCATTGCTTAACTGTAAAGTGATAATTTAAATAATCGATTATGCGTATTATAAAAGCTGACAAGAATATAAACCATTTTTTTTCAATACGTATTTGTTCAATTCAACTTTTAAAAAAATTTCCCATTTTACTTGAGTATCACAAATCATTTATATAAAAAGTTGTCGGTCAATGTAATTAATATCCTTATTATTATCCTTATAATTATATCCTTGCAATAATTGACGTTAAATTTTTCAAAGCAGATGACAATTTTCCCAAGCAATCTACATAAAAGTTAAAATAAAAGTTTGATGTCGCCCATAAAAAGTTTATTACAGGAGTAGGGATTTATATTAATCAATCAATGACTGAGGTTACAATATCTTAATTAGTATGTTATCAGCAGTATTTGCAAAAAAAAAAAAGTTTCACTCTCAATTATAATCGAAAATACTTTTTTTTTTGCGTTTACGAAGATCAACTTTAAGAAGCATTAATTAAAATTACCGGTTTTTAAGGAGTGCTAATTAGAATTCCAAATTTTTAACGAGTGATAATTAAAATTCCAAATTTTAAATGGGTGTTAATTAAAATTTCAAATTTTGAATGAGTGGTAATTAAAATTCCAAATTTTTGAAGAGTACTAATTAAAATTAGCGAAAAAAATGTGAGCGTTAAATTATTTGCAATTATATTTAAGTGTGAGGAATTTTTTTTTTTTTTTCAACGACGGTTTTAATTGATTTTTTTCAATTAGTGAATAGCACCCTCGTCGGTATGTATACACTGATAAATTCATCTAAAGTACTTGTAGGGCATACGCAGGCTAGTACATGCGTAAGTGAAACGGTGCGTGGGTTATGTCGAAATAGAAATCTCACTGGAGATGTAGAATGTGGGTCAAACCCTGCGAGATTGCTCGTGCGCACCCCGAGGCTCAACGAGTGTTAAGGATTCACGTGGGTGTGTAACGCAGCGAGTGTACTACGCATCCTATATATGAGGGGGTAATCGTAAAAGGACATGTATTGGAAAATTCAACGATCCCATTGCGGATTGGGATTTTTTTTCTTCGTACCTGAAGTGGTCAATGGTTTTTTGTTTCAATGTCCGTGCGTAAAAAAAGCACTGGATAAAAAAGTTAAACGATGCATTTTTATGTAATCTGTAAAAAAAAAAATCTCTTTTGATAATTTTATTGAAATACAATAATAATATCAAAGTTTTTACTTCACAAGTAAAAAGTACATCCTTTGAACTTTTCTCGTCCTTAAGGTTTTTTTTTTTTTTTTTACATGAAAAGATTATTCGAACGACCACTTTACAATATTTCGAACGTCTGACGTGTCGGATTGTAATCATTTTCTCTATTGAAAAATCTTTGTGGAAAAAAAATTTAGTTGCGAATTTTTTAAAATGCGAATTTTCACACGTCAAGACTCATGATGGTAAATCTTAATTTCTGATCTTCTTTTTACGTAAAACTAACTTTTATATGTTACGTTTATTGACATTTATTAATCGTACTTTGCAGAAAAAAGAAATTATACAAAATTTGAGAAAACAATTTTTAAAAATCAGTATTTTCATATTGTGTAAATTTTCATCAGTAATGAAACTTCGGTTTTAATTAATTTATTAAAACAGAAGAGCAAAAATAAAATTTAGAGCTTTTTTTTTACTTGTAATTACTTTTTTTTTTTGCATTGTCTATTTGAACGACATTTTTCGAGTACTTTGAACATTTGGAACTTTACAAGTATAAAGTACATCTTTAAAACACGAGTTCACTAGTGTCAAGTAGGCCGACTTCTTCACCCCTGTAGAAATTTGGCCATCGTCCAGAATGTGAAAAAACGAGTGCCAAGATTAGCCCCGCTATTCAAAAGTCCATTTCCCTTTTGATGTCACTTTAAAATTTAGCCTCTGGCGAAATATGACTATTGTGGTACAAATCCTACATTATGATATAAAATTTCCACTTCCTCTATGAGGAAGTCATAATTGATCAAAGTACTTTTTCATAGAGATAATTTTGACAAAGGCGGAAATAATTGGAAAGTGATGTGCCAGATTCCACTTTGCAGGCTAATTTATATTTGCGTTTTCACAAGTACAATTTTGCATAGAACGTAATGAGTGAAAGTTGAAATCGTATTTATTACTCATCATAAAACGCTCTCATTTTTTAAACCTAATTAACGCCCACGCATATGCTGCTAGAAATTATGAAGGTCTTGTCAGGATTTTTCGGGAATCTAAACTACATAGTGGAAAATAAAATAGCAATAGCATATAGATAAGAAAGAACTGCATGACTAGTCAATATTTTCCATAAATAAATTGGAGGGAAATTTTATATCCCCAAATTAATTTAGTGTTTTAATTTTATTTAATTTAGTATTAATTTAATATTTTAATTTAATTTTAATAATAATAAATTTTTATTATTATTAAATTATTAAATTGTTAATTAATAATTAATTAATTAAAAAACGAATAATAATTAATTAATTTAGTATTTTTATTTAATTTAATATTATTCAATCAATATAAAAATTTGACGCATAATAAAAAAAAGAATTCTCAAAGCGTTCGAAATTCTTTTTTCAAATGTATTAAAACACTAAGCAATAATGAAATATTAATATTCTTAGTATCTTCAGTGATGTTATATTTTTTAAAAATAATTTTATCTCGTTTCCTGGATTTCTAATTCAATCGAACTTTTGGTTGGGATCCTTAACTACCACTTAATTCTGAGACACTCTAGAGTACTTCAAACGTTCGTTTAGAGTGGCCGTCGATATTTATTTATCTAATTAATGCTGACATTAGCTTTCTCTTTTTTTTCTTTTTCTTCGACGATGCCTAACATCTCCGTCAAGTATAAATCACTTAGAACGACCTTGGCTCCTACGTATTGCCTTAAGGATGCCACGAGTTAATTTTCTTTATTTCACGATGGATACACATTTTCCGGAGTGGATTACATATAGCACAAAATATATATCTATATAGCTATATATTATTCGAGGCAATAGTTCAAAGACGTGAAGTTGACGTCGGGCGTCGACAACACCCTCTTTGCGACGACGTCAATGTCTCATCCGCTTGGAATGTCCGTAGAACGAGTTTAGCCCCAGCTGTATATACATATATATACCAAGGTTTAATATTCTTTTATGTATATCTATAAAAACGAGTGAGGCCAGCAGACGTCGAGGATCACTGGAGTACACTTTGGCTCGCTTCCCTCTTAATTTCGCGGTTTATGCTTTAAGGCTCTGTGGCCTATGCTTTTGCGACTTTCTGACTTCTGTGAAATTCGGACTAAAGTTGCCAGTTTTCGTAGTATTTTATATCAAATTACAAAAATTTCAATCTCATTAACATGGCTCTTCATTCCTTAACGATATTTAATTCATTTTAATAATTGTATGGGTTGGTACCACGGGATGTAATTGCCAACAGTTTTGGTTCACGGGGATTTACACAACACGATTATAGTAAGTTTCCTTGCATAAGAATTATATTCAAGACATGATTATTAAATTGCTTCTATATTAAGTAGATGATACAATCACAAAATTATAACGTAAAATACTGGAACGCTTTCTGCTCCAGAATTGAAAAGAACATTGTCACACTTCCACACTCATACACTCTCACACTCACACACACACTCACTCACACACTCACACACTCACACTCACGCACACACTCACACTCACACACTCACACACTCACACTCACACTCACACTCACACTCACACTCACACTCACACTCACACTCACACTCACACTCACAATCACACTCACACTCACACTCACACTCACACTCACACTCACACTCACACTCACACTCACACTCACACTCACACTCACACTCACACTCACACTCACACTCACACTCTCACTCTCACACTCTCACACTCTCACACTCTCACACTCTCACACTCTCACACTCTCACACTCTCACTCTCACACTCTCACTCACACTCACACTCACACTCACACTCACACTCTCACACTCTTACTTTCACACTCTCAATCTCACTCTCTCTCACTCTCACACTCTCAATCTCACTCTCTCACACTTTCACTCTCACACTCTCACACACTCACACTCACACACTCTCACATTCTCACGCTCACACAAACACACAGTAAATTTACATCATTCTACCAATAGTACCGTCTCAAGCTACGCATCATATCTTGTAGTAAACGGCAAGTAATATGCGTCTAAATATTAGGATGAGCCTAAATAAACTAGAGAATGTAAAAAAAATCAATTAACCGCCAGGGCTCGGACAACAAATGTTTTTGTGCCAAGGGCTACAAGTGTTTACACGTATTTATGCACAAGTACACACTATGCATAAATACGGGTAAACGCTCGGTCTCGGGTGTATTGATTTTTAATGGATGCTGCAAACTCACCGAGAAACCTCGGCTGCTGGAAGGTGGCGACAACTAAGAGTACTTTGTGCCTTACAGACACCAGAATAAGCAGCTTTCGAGCGCAAACACTTGCGCCAAGCCGGATAGCTTGGCGCGTTCAACTTCACGCTAACACGGCTTCAACCCTCATGGGTATGCAGCCCTCTTTACAATGCATTCATCATTCTACGATTTCTAACCGTTTCTCGCACTCAGAACAAAGATTTGTACTCCATTCTATATATACACGTACTATGTCGAGTTTACAATCGATTAGTCGTCGGTGACTCTCGATGTAAAATTAATTGCATAATTTTTCGCATTTCCGGTGATTTTACGATCGAGAGATCGTGAAGAGGGCACGAACCCAAATCATGTCGGATGCAATTAGTGTTTCGTTTCAACCGAGCGTGATATTCCCCCGACGATTATGCTGATTGCGAGGCCGATCGAGATCGGCAGCGGATTAATGTAATCGTCCTTGGCCCTTATACGTACTTCTTGATTATTGACGGTATTACATGTAGATTGTACCGTGTATATGGTATGATCCAATAAAAAATATTATTGTCTTATTTATACAATTTCAATGTCTCGATTGGACATTACGATTGATGGCTATACGAGCGAAATTAGATGTTGGGCAATCGCGGTATAGTGACTTGCTAATCTGTATGTATTATATGGCTTTGTATGGCATATAATATTGTAATTGAATTTACGTTGTATAAGGTCTAGCATTTTTTTTAGACTTAATATACCGAGGACAAACTTTCACAGAAAAAAAGGAAGAATTCATTGGTTTTCTTTTAGATTGCAGTGTATAAAGTCTAGATTTTTTTTTGGACTTAATATACCGAGAACGTACTTTCACGGAAGAAAGCAAAAATTAATTTTTTTTTCTTGTAGATTGCGTTGTATAAGGTCTAGAATTTATTTGGGCTGAATATACCGAAAACATACTTTCACAGAAAAAAAGCAAGAATTATTATTTTTATTTTTAGATTGGGTTGTTTTAGGTGTAGTATTGTTTTTTAATAAATATACCGAGGACGTACTTTGAGATGTCAGAATTACACAATTATATAGGTGTAATTTTTTCAATCCCATAATTTAACATGTGGTAGGGTAGAAGTACCGGTTGTGGCCACCCCTACACTTAAATACGTTTTTCGTGGCTATTTTAATTCTGTACCTGTATTTGATCATAATTTTTCATAACTTTGTGTATGTTGGAAACATTTATCGTCATTTTGACGTCCGTTCGTCTCCATTACAACACGTACTGTGTCAGTAATTAAAGTATCATCAGCTGATTCATTAAGTCGTCAACTCCTTACGGAATTCGACAAAATTTTGACGAAAGCTCTAGATACATATTCGGATTATATAGTTAGCGAATTGCATGCAGCTTTGCACATATGAATCTTAAGAGCCATCACTGCAAATGTTGATGTACTAAAAGTTTGAAATAAAGCTATACATTTATAAAAAATACGATGGCCACAACTGGTACATGGAATAAGCATGTTGCCCCGAATATGGCCATGATAATATAATCATTAATTTTTCGTTAATTATTACACAATCAATTCATAAATTCGTAAAGAAGAAACAAAAAAACGAAAAAACGCTAAGAAAAATATATCCTTAGAAATGTATAGTAAAAAAGAAGGTAAAGAGGTGGAACACCTTTCATGTTGAAGATTCCCATCATTATTCAATGCGAAAATCTACTTTCGGAAAGAACTCTGGTAAAAGCAAAAATAAAAGTGTAAAGAGTAAAACATTAATATAAAGTATGACTATTTGTGACAAAGAAAGCTGCTACGAAAAAGTGCAAAACGAAGGAGACGAATGTCAAAAAAGGTTAGTTAGGTTCACAGATGGCATCTGTGCTTTAAAGACATTTTCGTGTAGAGGAATTGGATGCTTTCATAAGAATACGATTTTGATTTATTAAACACACCTTAAAAAATGTTTCAAGTGCAATGAATATTGAGTTATTCTAATTTTAAGCATGGCCAAAACCGGTACATTACTGTGGCCAAAACCGGTGCATAGGTGGCCAGAACTGGTGAAATGGCTATGCTCCTACTTTTTTCTATTTTCCAGTGTTTTCTCGATACATATGAAGATTTTAATGCTAGAAATCTGAAATTATATTCTTCTCAGATATGAAAAGTATAGGTCCAAAACAGTTTTATGATATTTGGTCCCAATCACAAGTACTTGAAAATGAGAAAATTCTTAAAGTTGCCACAACCGGTACTTCTACCCTAACAAAAACATTTGTTATTTTATGTTTATTTTTTTAGAGAAGGGACGATATCTGGATTCGCCCTGCGACGACACGTGTAATCCGGACCTGCAGCACGTACTCTGTGACGCCCTCACGCACATCTGCGTATGCGAGAAGCTGTACCCTGTTCGTCTCGGGCATACGAAAGGCTGCGCGAAACGTATGTATCCAATACCAATATTTTCGATGATTTTTAAGAAAGAAAAAAAAGTAATCAGAGTTTGGGGTCCTTTGATTTTATCGTTTATGAAAATACAATTTATTTACAGCGAAAAAACTCGGCGAGCAGTGCTTCTACGAAGCGTCGTGCACTCATCTGGATCAGCACGCGATCTGCTTCCAGGTGCAGCATAATGCAGTCTGCGAGTGCGATAAAGGATATCACAGGGTCGCCCTTTCAAGGCCAAGCAAAAAAGTATTCTGTGCCGAAGGTAATGAAATATAAATTCTATTATCTATATTGTATACATTTTTTTTTACTTCAGATCCACAATATATTTAATGAGAAAAGTTCCTAATATGATCAATTGACTGAAGTACAGATGAAGTATAAAGTACAAACTTTATTTTCTAAACCTATCGTTCAGGACTATCGCATCTCTCAGGAACCTCACATTCCTCAAGATCCCTCATGTCCCTGAGGAATCTCACATTTCTCAAGATCGCTCAGGTTCCTCAGGAATGTCACATTCCTCATGATCCCTTAGGTCCTTCAGGAATCGCACATTCCTCAAGATTGCTCAGGTTCCTCAAAATCCCTCAGGCCCCTCAAGATCATTCAGGTTCGTCGTGATCCTTCGGGTTTGACAAGATCTGTCAGGGTCCTCAAAATCCCTCGCATCTTTCAGGACCATCGCAGCCTTCAGTACCTTACATTCCTCAAGATCCCTCAGGTTCCTCAAGAACCCTCGTTTGCCAAGATCCATCAGGTTCCTCACAAACCCTCAGTTTCGTCATGAACCCTCATGTTCGTCAAGAACCCTCAGGCTCCTCAAAATCCCTCAGGTTCCTCACGAACCCTCATGTTCGTCAAGATCCCTCAGGCTCCTCAGGTTCCAGAAGATCCCTCAGGCTCCTCAGGTTCCACAAGATCCCTCAGGTCTCTCAAGATCCCTCAGGTCTCTCAAGATCGTTCAGGTCCCTCGCACCCCTTAAGTCCCTCGCATCCCTCAGGACCTTCGGATCCCTTAGGTCCCTCGCAGCCCTCAAGATACCCGCATGCCTCAGAACCCTCGCAGCCCTTAAGACCCTCGCATCCCTCAGTAACCTCACAACCTGTGCAGAAATTAGTTTGGGCAGCCGCGATTAAATACGGGGCCTAATCAGGCTTAAATGTGGACCCCTCACTAGGGTCGCCCATATTGAGCCTCTAAAGGCGCCGTACTTCAAGCGTGACTAGCCTAGTAGGGCCCCTAATAGAACTGGGGCAAACTAGAAAGGGCCCCAACTATTTTTCTACACGGGAACCCTGAGATGTCTCGCATCTCAACGTCCCACATCCCACGAGATCACAGACAGTGGACAAACATACATACATTTAAAAAATGTCACTTTATTCATATAGATATATAATTTCGTGCCAATTATTTTCGCAGACTTGGTGCTGATAACTACAGACATTCCTACCTTACTCGGAGTAGCGTCAGGCCTAGCGGTATTCACGGGATTAATATGTTTCGTTCTAAAGTTATTCAGCCGTGCGAGATACACGAGGCCCCGTCATTACGCCAACGCCAATCACGCACCACCCATGCTATTCTCCAGTGACACAGGTGAGTGTATGTATTATCAACACACGTATATACTTATTATTATTATCATTCCTAACACTGTTATTTATACATAAATACCTATACTAATGCGCAAAATGCAACAACTTCCAATGGTACTTTTCTCTATCATTCTTCTACTACTGTGGCCACGTGTCCGCACCTGCTGTACGTAATAATGCGAGAGATCGCTGCGTCGAGTGTGTGTGACCGAGCGAGTCGGCTTTGTCTATATCGCACTCAAGAGTTCTACTGGACAGCTCACTATGCCGGCTCATACGATTGCCGCAAGCCATTGCGCAGACGTCTGTTGAATACCTACTAGCTGCTTCGTACGTCTCTATACTAACGTGTATATATATAGTGCATATGCGCACTATGAAGGAATGGCTATCGTCGACATTGCACTGTCGAACGTTTAGTTCAGGAGTGGAGCAAACTTCTGTGCGTACTAGTGTGTTTAAGGATACATCATGTGTACAATCACAGCCAAAAGTTCAAATCTATTTAGAATTTGAATTTTCGTGATGAGGAAAAAATTTATAAATAATCAACGCTGTTATAAATATTTAGAACATTAAGTTTTTATAATGATGATTACAAGAAGTTACTAAGAACAAATATTTTTTTAATAATGTTTAGTTAACTTTATTTTATTTATTGAGAAATTTATGTGGATTTTTTTTTTTTTGAGAATATACAATTGTATAAAAATTATTTACATCGATTGTTTTTCAAATTTTTCTATAATCGTGAAATATGATTTTCAATTATAATCGATTAAACATTATGGTTAAAAAAACATGTGATACAAGCTTAAATAATACTACTTTTGAATAATCGGAAGAAGATGTCCGAATTTCATAACATTTTATATAATTTTTTTTTTTCGTATAATATCACTTGAGATACGTAACAAGTATTAGTTACATGAGCGTCGATCTTTATCAAAGTATTTTTATGAGGATCATTAATTTTAAGAATTGCGAGCTACATTTTTTTAAATACTTGGCGTCTAAAAATGATAATTTTCTCGTAATATTATTTAACTGCATACATTTTTTTTTTTGAGATTTAATTTTGTATTCAAAATTATATATCGAGGAGACGAGCGTTTGATTTTCATATTATTTCGTTCCGTAAAAACCCGGTTATTTGTTAATATTACGTCCATGTAGTGGAAAATTAGTTTGTCCATAATTTTACCGAGATTTTTAAATCAAAAACTATTCAGTTTGAGCAAGTCAATCAATAGATTGTGTCAGAGAAATACTAATAGGTGTCAGCCAGCCAATTAAATGCGCCAGCCAAGTTGTTAGTTAAGCCAATCAATTAATTGCAATTACTTGATTGGCGCAATTAATTAACTGCGGCAAAACCGAGTATTAGGTTGCTTCCACCAACCAAACATTTTCCCCTATCGTCTATTTAAGGTTTTACTATTAAATAATTCAGAAAATAAAACAAAAAAACATTTATTCAAACGCCATCATTGTGTATATCAAAGCAGCATTTTTCAACAATGTTGTTGTTTCCGTTTAACAAAAATTCATGTAATACCTGCTATCCATACCAAATATATTAGCCTCATCTTCGTGATTATATAAGTTTTCAATAGACTCGGCCTCTCAAAATGCTCTTGTGCATTGAACTGTCACACGTAATTAAATTGACAGGACGACGTTTCTGCATGACGCGATTCACTAAATGGTCTCTCCAGTTAATCTCATAATTGCAAACCACTCTGAAGGATAATGCTCGAAGACAATTTTCACCTAATTTGTCAAATGGACATCTCACTAATGGATTAATCATGATGTCCATCTTACCAAAAGCCAGCTTTACCAAGGTTCTATTCATCGTGAATTATGAACGAGGCTTCCAGGTGACCTGACGATTAGGTCAACCTATCAGATACTGAGCTTGTACAAACAAAAATGAGTGAAAAACAAAAATGTCGTCAATCTAGTTGTTTAGGCGAAAAAATGTTGTATTTTACATGACAAAATTACTGTGTACATGCCAAAATTCGACACGAAAAGTCAAATTTGATCGGAACCTTGAATGAGGATCGAATCTTACGGAAAAAGTATGTAATATAATGTAAAAATATGTGTATGTATGTAATATAATCAATGATCTCACAAAATCGCCAACCGGATCCTCGAAAGATTGAATGACAAAGCTCCCCTTGTACACAGTAATTTTGTTGTGTAAAAGACAACATTTTTTCGCCCAAACAACTGGATTGACGATATTTTTGTTTTTTCGCCCCACCCTAATACGCAGCATAGTAACCCATCCCACGTAGAAAAGATGCGGAGTCTAGGTTGGAATTCAGGACAGGATCCAAATTGAAATCCAGGACATGATCCAAATCGAAATCCAGGACGGGGTCTAGATTGAAACCCAGGACTGGGTCCAGTTGGAAATCCAGGACAGGGTCCAGATGGAAATCCAGGACAGGGTCCAGGTTGAAATCCAGGACAGGGCCCAGATTGCAATCCAGGGCCGAGTTCAGATTGATATCCAGGGCAGGGTCCAGGTTGAAATCCAGGATAGGATCCAGGTTGAAATCCAGGACAGGGCCCAGATTGAAATCCAGGGCAGGGTCCAGGTTGAAATCCAGGACAGGATCCAGGTTGAAATCCAGGAAATGGTCCAGATGGAAGTCCAGGGCAAAGTTCAGGATGGAGTCTGGGCAATCCAGGATGGTGTTTGGGCAATTCAGGATGCAGTTCAAGATGGACAATGGGAACGGATCAATTTCTATTTTCCATCCTGGACTTCCCAGATTTCATACCGGTGACGTCATTTTTACGTGGGATGTATAGGGGGCAATATACGGTGTCATGTATCTGGTGTGTCCAAATGTCTGATTAGTTGATCTGGTAGTAAATTCTGGTTAAAATTTTACTTGGAATCACTGCCCTATATAGAAAATAGAGTTCCGGATGAAGTTTCGGTAGTTCAGACAGAAGTCGCAGCTGGATTCTCTGATGGACCTTGGATGGACCTATGATCCAATTCAAAAGTCCACAACCACGCCTTACCCAGATTCACGGACAGTCAGCAATAAAGTCTCGGATAAAGTCTGAGAGAGTTTTTCGAGTGCTCATCAAAGTCCCGGATGGAGTTCAATGACCAGAACTTTGGAAGTCCATCAAATTCCAAAGTCTACTTCAGACTCTATCCGGAACTTTTGCCAGGACTCAAAAAACTCTCCCGAACTTTCTCCAGGTACTTCATCTCCGACAGTCTGGATATCTCGGAACGACTCAACATCAACGCCGGACTTTATCCCGGATTATCCAAGAATTTAGTGGCAGGTTTAAAAAATCTGTCCGGCACTCCATTTGAGGTTATAACTCGGACCACTCGAGGGGCATGAGTCAGGCTTTAAGTGAAGTGACCCAATTGGCAACCTAAGCAGAAATCTCTATTCTTGATCCCTGGTGAGTTCATGAACTATCTGTCTTGCGAATTAGGTCGAAGAGGGTTTCGTCTTGAAGACACGTCCTACGAAATATTTCGCAATTACGATATTACCGTGGTAAGTTGATCATCCGGCGAATAAGCGTCCTTCAGAATCGGAAGGCCATTGAATATCTACATTAAATTACAAAAGTAAAGCTACAAGAAGAAACACGACATCTTGGTATCACTGTCATGGAACTTTATCAATAAGACCGACCCGCATTACCCGCAGATACATTAAATCACGAAGGTCGTTTAGACACGTTAACAATGACATTCACGCAAGATCAGATCGTCATACCTCATTGAATAGTCAAGTACAACAAGTACCGGTATTCAACCAGTTCTATAGCTGAATACAAAGCTTTCCAGACGTGTCGACCGTTGTGAATTGTCGTATAAACCAGTTTTATATTTTTCTTTCTCTTTCCATCCTGTCTCTTACTCTTTTTTATTGGATTCCGCGTTTTCCCACACGGCAGAAACGCAACAACGCGCGAGCTCCAGTGAAATGGACCGTGATCTTGACCAGGATCTCGCACGTCTCTGCAACCTTTTGTACTATGTTTATCTTGACTCGGTATCGTAACCAATGCACGTTATTTTTCCGCATGTTGCATTAGATTCCAATGTTAAATCTTGTAATTTTATTTTATTTTTTTCAATTTACTTATTTTCATGTGATTATTTGTGAATCTATTATGGAGAGGTTTGGTTCGTAAATTTCGGTTTACAGGCATCCCATTGACCCTCCACGGTGGTAGACCGTCATCGCGCTCCAGCCAGAGAAGCGAAAGCGGTGGGCCTCTTAATTGCGCTGGGTTTGGTCGACGACCCAGCAGCGGTGGAAGTCGTGGCCCCCTAGTTCCAGCTTCACGTGCAGGTGCGGCACGTGCCGCGGCCATCTTGCTTATATCGTGTCACCTCCAGGCTGCTACCAAAGGCGGAAACAAGCATCGACGTACCCTTAGCGACGTCGCTGAAGGATCGTCCGACGGCCTCGGTAGACGACCAATCTCAATCTCACTGACGCTCAATCTCACTGACTCTTGTTATTATCTGTTTCCATTCCTAAAAAGGATATCTCAATATTGCCAGAAGAATCAGCCATTTGTATAATTTCCTTCCTTTCCTCTTGTGTCTTGTCTTCCCTTTCATTTTTATACTGATTATTTGCTAGGAATTATTTTCATTTAACATCTGCCACTATAAATCTATCCTTAACTCATATTTTTTGTGCCTGTCACATTGTCGCCTATATTCGTCATTGATTCTTTAATATTTATCGTGTCCAGATGCTCTGGACAATGTCCGTCGTGTTGTGTCTCGTGTTGTATTGCTGTCGATGTATGATACTGATTATATCTATAAATTTTGATGGTTCTTTTTTGTTATCATCATTCTGACCGTTTTTTTAACCTTATCGCCGTTCAGTCGCCACATGTAAATGCATTCAGTTTCACTCGCTCGGTCACTTCTCCTCATATACAAGAGTTGTGATTTCTCACGTTTCGGCCAATCTGACAATTCATCAGGTTGAACGGAATTTGCAACAAACTAATATCTGAACTTTCTAATTGAACTCTTTCATGGTTCGATCTGCCAATTTCCAACGTTTATAGTCCTACATTCGAAGCATGTAGTCCATTTTCCGGAACCAACCTAAGATTCAACTTTTCAATTGGTTCTTGGGTTGGTCTTGGTCACTCGACAGTGAAACGACTTAGAATATGAGATTACAAAAGTTATAACTTGACATTTGATAATCCAGTCATAAAATCGTCTTATTGTGTTGGGTTGAGATGTGGTTTGGTGCACCAATTGACCGGTTAGATTAGTTCCTAAGAAATTTCGACTACATTCTCGAATATTGTATCTTGGTGAAGGTGTGTAATCCATTTTGAAAAGACATCATTACTAAACGACTGAAACTTAAGCGACTTCGGATTACAGATCCTCCTGATCAGGATAATCTAGATTAAACTTTACATAGGAATGAAGAGACTTTGAATAGGTTTATCTCTATCTTTCCATTGACTGATCCTCCCAATGACAATTAGTGTATGAAAACGTATAGATCTGTATACTTTTTTCTTGAACTCTTTAGACAGAGTTTTTGGATACTTTGTATTCGTCAGCAGCTGTACATTCCAGATGAACATGTATATTTGTGTAACTCAGCCGGAGTTTAGGTTTACAATCATCATTGAATTTAGAACTAGTCCAATATAGCTGATCTCAGGCCTCGGGCCTTCAGTGAAGCTTGCGAAAACGACAAATATACGAGCCTTTGGAGTGAACGTAAAAATCGTTGAGTGACATTTTTATGTTTCGACCTCCCATGAGGTTTTGCAGCGTCAGACCAACTCAGCTTAAAACCTTTCGTTGAACCTTGAGAAGAGACATATTTCACCTATTTGAGATCAATAGGGGAACACAATTCCGGAATAGGCGTGACCTCTCAATAGTTAATTCTTTCCAATATGAGTTTACCTAGCTTAATATTCCGTTTTTCCATGACCTCTCAATGGCTCTTGGAATGGGTCAATTGGACTTACATTTAACAATGGTTCTGGGAATTGATCAATCGGAATTACCTTTAGCACTGATTCTTGAATTTACCTTTAGCGTTGGTCCTTGGAATTAGTCAATTGGATGTATCTTTAGCGTTGGTCCTTCGAATTGGTCAATTGGATTTATTTTTAGCGTTGGTCCTTCGAATTAGTCAATTAGATTTATCTTCAGTGTTGGCCCTTCGAATTGGTCAATTGGATTTATCTTTAGCGTTGGTCCTTCGAATTGGTCAATTGAACTTACCTTTCACATTGGTCCTTGAAATCGGTGAATTGGACTTGTATTTAGCATTGATCCGTGGAATTGGTCAATTGGACTTATATTTAGCATTGGTCCGTGGAATTGGTCAATTGGACTTACCTATAGCATTGGTCCTGGATATTGGTCCTTCTAATTGGTCAATTGGACTTACCTTTAGCATTGGTCCTTGAAATTGTTCAATTGGACTTACCTTTAACATTGGTCCGTGGGCCTGGTCAATTGAACTTACCTTTAATATTGGTCCTTGAAATTGGTCAATTGGACCTACCTTTAGCATTGGCCCTTGAAATTGGTCAATTGGACTTACCTTTACCATTGGTCCTTGAAATTGTTCAATTGGACTTATCTTTAACATTGGTCCGTGGAACTGGACAATTGGACTTACCTTTAACATTGGTCCTTGGAATTAGTCCGTGAAATTGGTCAATTGGACCTAACTTTAGCATTAGCCTTTGAAATTGGTTAATTGGACTTACCTTTAGCATTGATCCTTGGAATTGGTTAATTGGTCTTACCTTTAACATTAGCCTTGGAATTGATCAATTGGACTTGCCTTTAACATTGGTACTTGTAATCGATCAATTGGACTTACCTTTAGCAATAGTTCTTGGAATTGGTTAATTGTGCTTACCTTAGGTATTGGTCCTTGGAATTGGTCAATTGGAGTTATCTTCAGCATTGGTC
This sequence comes from Ephialtes manifestator, assembly GCA_963970395.1. Classification (NCBI taxonomy): domain Eukaryota; kingdom Metazoa; phylum Arthropoda; class Insecta; order Hymenoptera; family Ichneumonidae; genus Ephialtes; species Ephialtes manifestator. The sequence goes on along the minus strand of OZ019974.1, from coordinate 34,761,396 downwards.
GTTGGAATTGGACTAAAGATTCACTTCGTCCCGTGTCTAGAACTTTTTCAGAGTTTCCCTGTATTTGCAGGGAATCCATTAAAACTTGATAGACAAACACGAGTCTCTTCGTATGTCCGTTATTTAAGAGGTTTGAACATAAATTTCATCCACTCTATCCAGATTTTCTTTGTGCTTCCTCATCAAGTACTGTCATCATTATCAGTTTACAAATAATTTGTTATCTTGCAACAGTCAGATTTGTTGATTGAAAATACTATACTATCCTACTATTCCTCGAACAACATATATAGAGGTGAAAGACGTTCATTTTCTGGTCGAAATGCCGTAAACTCTGGTTCGATTTACGGCTGCCACGACTCGGCTTGATTTTATGTGTGTTTCTCAGATCCTGGTGATATGCAGTTAACAAAAAACAGTAAATCGAAAAGTCGGAGAATGGAAGACATATATTTGTAACTATAAAAATATAGGTCCTGACCGGCTGATTGACTATCAATGTCAGCAAAATTTGTAAATAATCTTGCGTTATGTATAACATTTTTACGCAACAACCGACCATCAACTGCCATCTTGTTTTATTTCTTTTCGAATAAATGGTTTAAATGTCATATCTCAAAAATGTTGATATCTAGTACAGGATTTTTGAGAATAATTTCAAAAAAATTTAATTGGAGCGTAAAATTTTTTTATTTAAAAAATTCATGTAAACAAAAAGGTTTCAATAAAAAAAATCTTTCAAAAATTTGAACTATTTGTTCGAGCATATAGAATAGTATAAAAAATTATGGAACGAATTGGAAAGAGTCAGGGTCGAATGTTTACTGAGTTAGCCCCATATATTTCCAGAATGGTAAAAAAATGTCCTAATGCACTTGAACAGTAAATGAGTTATCACCGGTATTCGTGTAAGAGCATCACCCTCTCAGGAGAGATGAGTGGGTGACTCCAGCGAAGGAGTGAAGCTTGGTATTATATCGATCCTCTGGTTGATCCCCTGCGGCTATACTCACCAGAAACTGAGAAGCGAATAGCACTGTTTGTGCTACTTTAGCTCGCACGAATGCTCGCGTTACGATAAGCACACGCGCGGCGTAGTATTCGCGCGGTTACGACATCACAATACGCGCCGTGTCGATAGAACTTCCCTTATGCCTGACTGCCCTCGGATTCGCCATAGTTCCCGCGTATATTTCCCCGCTCGAGGGACTAACGACGAACGTGAGGCCTTTCTGCTTGTATATCAGCTTGACACCGGTCACTGCGAATATCTTGGCCGTTTGCCAGACTCGTATATTCGTGATCCAGGCTCACTAGGGGATATACTCGTGACACCAGATTTGTATTTCCTTATCGATGCCAGCAACCACACCGTTTCATGTTTCTGTATTCCTTTGGGAACATGCCACCATCGAAGCATGTATGAGGATTATGTTGCCTGAAGCAACTCTTTGGTATTAGGTTTCTAACTTTGGGACAGTGGAAATTACACAGACTCGGGACTATCAATAGCCTAATTTTGAATTATTCCGAAAGTGGAATGACACTTCAAGAATTAGTAAGTTTTGGGATAAAGGGATGACTCAATTGTTCAATTGTGGAGTATTCGGAAGGTGATATTCGTGACACTAGATTTGTATGTTCTTATCGATACCAGCAACCACACGGTCTCATGTTTTTTAAATTCTTTTGATTCTTCGATTATGTTGCCTGAAGCAATACTTTAGTATTTTGTTTCCAACTTTGGGAAAGTGGAAAATACAGGCTCGGAACTATTAATATTCTATTTCTGAACTATTTCAAAAGTGGAATGTTAAAAACTTGGGATAAAGTGATGCTTCAATAATCCGATTGTAGAATATTCAGAAAATCATACTCGTGACACCAGAGTTGTATTTTCTTATTAATGCCAGCAACCACACCGTTTCATGTTTCTGTATTCCTTTGGGAATGTGCCACCATCGAAGCTTGTATGAGGATTATGTTGCCCGAAGCAACTCTTTGGTATTAGGTTTCTAACTTTGGGACAGTGGAAATTACACAGACTCGGGACAATCAATAGCCTAATTTTGAATTATTCCAAAAGTGGAATGATACTTCAAGAATCAGTAACTTTAGGGATAAAGGGATAACTCAATTGTTCAATTGTAAAGTATTTGGAAGGTGACATTCGTGACACTAGATTTGTATTTCTTTATCGATATCAGCAACAACACGGTCTCATATTTTTTAAGTTCTTTTGGAAACGTGCCACCATTGGAGCATGCATGAGGATTATGTTGCCTGAAGCAACTCTTTGGTATTAGGTTTCCAACTTTGGGACCGTGGAAATTACACAGACTCGGGACTATCAATAGTATAATTTTGAACTATTTCGAAAGTGGAATGACACTTCAAGAATTACTAAGTTTTGGGATAAAGGGATGACTCAATTATTCAATTGTAAAGTATTCGGAAGGTGGGATGATGGAATTTAGAAATGATACAAACTTGAGATGAAGTGATTCTTCAATAGTCCAATTGTAGAAGTCCGATTGCAAAGGCTCGGGACAAACTGATCTTCCTATTCTGAATTAGTCCGAAAGTGGGACGATAGTCTTTAGGAATTACAAGGACTTGGGACCAAGTCATCCCTTAATAATCCCATCCCCAAGGATTCCGAAAGGGGGACGATATTCATCAGCAATTACAAAGACTCGTAAAAAAATTGCCAATAGTCCGATTCTTAATTAGTCCAGGTCTGCGTCGATAGTCTTCAGGAATTACAAGAATTCGGAACCAAGTTATCCTTTGATAGTCCCATTCTGAAATATTCCAAGAGAAGAACGATGGACCTTTAAAAATAATAATTTCTTGCTTCGCTGTTACAGTCATGTCAATATCACCTGTGTTGTCATGATCATCGGCGAAACGTCAGAAATTTAACACCCTTTACGGAATTTAGAGCAATTTTTTCTGCTAAATCTATAATTAGGGAGAAGACTAACGTGAAATGGACATATTAGCAATACCTCAGAGACCAATGAGAGAATTGTTTTTCCATAGACCAATTCCAAAAACCAGTAGGGAAATACAGAAAAAGATTATTGAGAGGTGAATTGGCATAGGAGAGAGAGGTTCTGTTCTGGCTATTGGGAGAACAGAACCATCAGGCAAACATCAGGGCTGTCTATCGAATATTCATCAGATGGTAAATAAGAATGACCATAGGGAAATTTTTGGCATTTTTTCAACACCGATTAGGCGTCCAAACGGAATCAGGACTAGGCAAAGTCAATGTTTTCCATTTCTTTATTTATATTTTGTTTTTACATGTTGTGAAAATATACGTTATGTATTAGCGAAATTTTATGTAATCTCTAGAAATTGCACGTCGTACGATCGAGTTTTGCATTGCCTTTTTATCTTTTTAACGTTGTCTTTTACCACAACTTTTGACAATTTTACGTATAAAAAGATTGGGTGGCGATATATTCATGATTTCTATTTTTTGAAAATATGAATTTTTCGAAATACGACATCATTAATTTAAAAAACACTTGATGCAAAATATGTTTTTCATAAAATTAAAATTGTTAAAATTATTTAGAAGTAAAGTAAAAAATAGTTTATTTGCAGAGATGACAAGTACCCTTTATTTAGAAAAAAAAAGTAATTAATGTAAAATGGCCGTGAATCGCCAAACGCACCAACAACACCCTTAAACGGTTAATTAATCATATCATGCTTGTCAGAGACACGAGACATGAGACACAAGTATTTATTATTCACGCCATACATTTAAATCCATGTGACACTTTTATCCTAGCATAATTATTTAACCCTCCGTAGTCACACTACCGGATAATTTCACAGTAGTCAGATTTGGGTCGATACTATCCATGGCAACATGTTTTTAAAAAAACATAGAGTTCAAAACGTGTAAAGAACGATTTCTGCTTGAAAAATCGACGTGTTGATTTTACACTCGCAAAATTGAACAGACTGATTGTGTACTCGAAAAATCGGCAGACCGATTTTACACTCCAAAAATTGGCAGACCGATTTTTGGAGTGTAAAATCGTCAGACCAATTTCACACTCCAAAAATCGGCAGACCGATTTTACACTAAAAAGGTGGGTCGATCTTACACTCAAAAAATCGGCGGGTCGATCTTACACTGGAAAAATCGGAAGGTCGATCTTACACTCGAAAAATCGGCGGGACGATTTTACAGTCGAAAAATCGGCGGCTCGATTTTACACTCAAGAAATCGGCGGGTCAATTTTACACTCAAAAAATCAGCGGGTCGATTTTACACTCGAAAAATCAGTGAGTCGATTTTACACTCGAAAAATCGGCGAGTCGATTTTACACTCGAAAAATCGGCGAGTCGATTTTACACTCGAAAAATCGGCGTGTCGATTTCACACTCAAAAAATCGGCGGGTCGATTTTACACTCGAAAAATCGGCGGGTCGATTTTATACTCGAAAAATCGGCAGGTCAATGTTACACTTGAAAAATCGGCGAGTCGAGTTTGCACTCGAAAAATCGGCGGGTCGATTTTGCACTCGAAAAATCGGCGGGTCGATTTTACACTCGAAAAATCGGCGAGTCGATTTTACACTCGAAAAAATCGGCGAGTCGATTTTACACTCGAAAAAATCGGCGAGTCGATTTTACACTCGAAAAATCGGCGGATCGATTTACACTCCGAGAATCGACGAACCGATTTTTCACTTGAAAGTCCACGGGTGAATTTTACCCACTGTGACTGCGGGGGTTTAAAAAAAGTAATCCTAAAGCTTCCCGCATCATAAGTTATTATCAATAATCGCGATTATCAGTGTTGCTCGTCGCCAAGGCTCGGAATGTGTTTGAAGAAAAAAAAACGAAGAGAATATTGACACAAAATGATTGACATGCTCGCTACTCATTGCAGTATTTACTCTACTACCCCGCGACACTCTCGTTATTTACTTACACTACTTACTGTACTTACATACACCCCCTGTGTACAATTGTCATTGTTGTTGTACGCTACGAGACAGCAAGATGGCAGCGGCCCGATACTAATGTACAATAAGTATATCTCGATTCTCGTTATATCGAGTATCGCATATATACTATATTATGTATGTATGATAATACTATCTATATCATTTTAGTAAGACGCGCGCTGCGTTTCGAATAATACGACGCACAATATAGCTAACTCGCTGCACTCGAGAACTCGCATGTTTAATAGTGCATTGCCAATAGCTTCGAAATTCTTGGGAAGAAATACTTAGCCATTGCTTTAATACACTGAGAAAAAAAATTTACTGATTTATATCAGATATTTAATTTTTGCAGCGAAACCTTTTTTTTAAATTATCGCTAATATATATTTAATTTGTTTTTCTTAAAAAATTTACTCATTCATTTTTTTAATCAAATTATTGTTTATATTTTAATACAATATTTATGAGACGTTACATATCAGTTCAATTAATAAAAAAAAACATTCAGAAGCAATTTCTAAAAATTAGATTTAATAAGTTCAACAATCACAAGTTTAAAAACAAGTTTACGTGTAAAAAAGTTGTCATTTCATGTAGTTACAATTTGAAGACCCAGTAAAAATATTTTTAAGGAATTTGCAATTCGGTGTATTTGTTGAAATTTAATTTTGTTGGTGGCTGAATTGATATTGAATACATCTTATATCGATAAAGTTGTTATTTCATTAATAATCGTTATAAAAATATGAGTTTTAATAATTTTCGGTTTTCATAAATTATCATGTAAATTTGGTTTTGTTAATTTCGCCAGTTTTTTCTCAGTGTATGAATATGACGCTATTGTAGTTATGTGATGAGAATAGTACTTTTTTCCAATATCTTATTGTCACAGCATGAACATCAATAATTCTTTTTATTTTTCTATGCTATCTGTATAATTCCCCCAGTGACCAACTTATTTGTGTTAACCATTGATTATTGTATCCTGGCATGCGTACTTGATGAGTTTTCTCGTATCATCACGAAATACGACAATTTATTATCGGATGAAAAAAAAATGAAAAAAAGTCCATCCATTTATTTATGTACAAAATAAATATACGCTGTTGGCATTCAAAGAGGAATGAATGCTTTATTCTTCAAATTGACTAACGGGGTCATGCTGCTAATTTTGAATATGATGAATTTTTCAATGTGATGACTTTCCAAAATTGTATACTTTTATACAACATTAATTTGTGTCAAAATTTAAGTATGCATTACATGTACATAATTATCAATAGGAAAAAAATATTGACCTATTTTTACGTTGAAGATCTTAGGTACATTCATTATTAATAATAAAAATAAATAAATAAATTAGTTTATTAAAAATTAGCACATCTGTAGCATTTTTTTTCTTCATAAAATTGTTTGCCAATATTTTGGATCGCAATTATTATTTTCCTCATGAAATTGTTTTGCCAATGTTTTGGACCACGAATTTTCTTTCCTTCATAAAATTATTTTGCCAATATTTTGAACCTCAAATATTTTGTTCTTCATAAAATTGTTCTGCCAATATTTTGGATCGCAAATTTTTTTTTCTTCCTAAAATTGTTTTACCAATATTTTGAACCGCAAATTTTTTATCTAACCATTTCATTACAAAATTTGATATTATTGACAAAATGGTTTATTTTTTTGTCAATATACGTATATCTAAGAAAATAGAATTTTTTATTGTATCTTTCTGTAATGATTTTAATGCAACATAAATCTGCAATTGTTTTAATTTTTTGAATTATTATTTTTTACTACTATTGCTGCAATTCTCTTCCGGAAAGAGACACAACTATTTTCAGTCATAAAACCGTATGGCAAACACTATTTGAATCGGTATGCATATATCTACGCCTTGTAGAAACACATAGGTGGCTAATCGTTGCATATTCATTGTGAAGATCACACAGAGCATCGTAGTGGGCCTCTAGTGCTATAGGATTATGCATCACACCAAGTGTATACGTTTATCATCCCAAAGCACAGCACGAGTAAGCTATGTGACGAAGCTTGATTCCATTACACGCTTATCTTGTTACCTTAGTCCTCAACATGAATTATAAGCTTCAAAGAGCTTAATTGAAGGGATATAGTTGGATCGCATTTCTTTTCTTCACCATCAATCTAAAACTCCACTATTTTTACTAAAATTGTAGTGCCTTTAGTTTTTTTTTTTTTTTTTTTTTCTTCTAATAATTCATTTATTTATTTAAAAACAGAGAAATAATAGTTTAGAAGCGGGAGGCGGCAATGTCCAATAGCTCATTATATTACACAGCGCGCATGATTTATCCTGGTTAGATTGCAAAAAAAACATAATAATAATAATTTATAAATAAAGTTAGAAAAATTTCTTCAAATAATGCAGCTAAAATGTTACGGTGGAGGATCACTTTCTCTTGGCAGGTTCACGACGTCCTAGCTTGGCATCGGTCCACAGTTCAACCTCCTCAGCCAGAAGTTACAGCGCCAGGAGACTTGAGCGGGAGAGAAATGAGAAGGAGCAGAGACAGGCTCTACAGGAATTGAGGCTAGCTAGATCGAGGGAACAGCACGAAACAGCTCAGCAAATTGTCGCACCTACACCTAGTCCTAGGACACCCCATTCAACCGATGAATTACTGCCCTCGGTTGAAGAAGGAAAAGAGGTATTCTACAACGAGGTATCTATTGTTATTCCCCTGTTCATTTCGCTTCTTCAAGAGTCGTCACGTGTAAACGTAATAAACATGGTATTTCGAAGGGTTGAAATAAAGAATTAGTATTTCAAGAATTCTGACACAATTTGGCCTTTGGGTTTTCAAACCATTTATATTATGGTTAGAGTGATTTGATTACACGTTTAGAGAACCGCTATTTCATTTTTTTCAGATTTTGCTCCCCCATAAAGAAAGCTTTGTCAATTTCCATTTTTTTAAATCATGATTTTCATTTCAGTGTCAGGAAAATATATATATAATACTGAAATACCAAGAGCGAGTAAAAAATATATTTTATGTCACACTGTGCGTAAAATGCGATTTTACGCACGCTTCGCGTGCGTTAAACTGCATTTTCTCACATCGTAACATAAAATATCGTTCGACACTCGTGCGAAAGACTTTTTCTAACTCGTGTGGTTGCAACCCTCGCCTTCGGCTCGGGCTGCAAACTCGCACTCGCCAGAAAAAGTTTTTTCGCACTTGTATCGAAATATACTATTAATGTGGACGTGTGAGTGCGAGTGTGAGAGTGAGTGTGAGTGTGAGTGTGAGTGTGAGTGTGAGTGTGAGTGTGAGTGTGAGTGTGAGTGTGTGTGTGAGCGTGAGCGTGAGTGTGAGTGTGAGTGTGAGTGTGAGTGTGAGTGTGAGTGTGAGTGTGAGTGTGAGTGTGAGTGTGAGTGTGAGTGTGAGTGTGAGTGTGAGTGTGAGTGTGAGTGTGAGTGTGAGTGTGAGTGTGAGTGTGAGTGTGAGTGTGAGTGTGAGTGTGAGTGTGAGTGTGAGTGTGAGTGTGAGTGTGAGTGTGAGTGTGAGTGTGAGTGTGAGTGTGAGTGTGAGTGTGAGTGTGAGTGTGAGTGTGAGTGCGAGTGCGAGTGTGAGTGCGAGAGTGTGAGTGCGAGAGTGTGAGTGCGAGAGTGTGAGTGCGAGAGTGTGAGTGCGAGAGTGTGAGTGTGTGAGTATGTGAGTGTGTGAGTGTGTGAGTGTGCGAGTGTGTGAGTGTGTGAGTGTGAGTGTGAGTGTGTGCGAGTGCGAGTCCGAGTGCGAGTGCGAGTGCGAGTGCGAGTGCGTATGAGTATGAGTGTGAATGTGAGTGTGAGTGCGGGTGTGAGTAAGTGTGATTGTGTGATTGTGTCATTTTGTCATTATGTGGTTGTGTGATTGTGTGATTGTGTGATCGTGTGATTGTGAGTGTGCATAACCTTATACGGAGCTTTCTGGGTGAGAAATCCAAAGTTGTAGATCCATACTTTTTTATTGAGATGCTTTATGAAATATCAGAATGAATGCAAGTTTTTATTTCGTAGCCATTTTTAAAGTATTGTAACGTACCGATAAAAGGTTAGCGGAAGTATTTGAAGCCCTGTGAAATAAAACACGAATTTGAGCGAGATATCATATATGCGGTAAATTGACTTCCAAAATTGAAGACAGAACCATATAACTTTCGATAATTTTGTTAGCCCGATACGCGGTCCTCCAACAAAAATATTATTGACAATTTATCTGAGAGATAAATAATTGATTTTGAATTGAATTTAGCAGGTAGCATCGACATCCGCCGCGACGGATACCCCTGGAACGTCTACATCGACATCAGCGCCACCGATGCGAACTTCGGCGTCGATCGAGGCTTCGACGATGCCGAAGAGAATTTCGACATCGAACGAGACCTCGACGATGCCGAAGAGAACATCGTTGGCGCACACCGAGACATCCTTAGGGACATCAAAGAGGATGTCAACCTCTAACGAATCGTCATCAATGACGCCAAAGAGGACAACGATGTCAAACGATAATTCAACGACGTCCCACAGAACGTCGTCGATGTCGAACGAGACGGCCTTCACCGCCCCTTCAGCCTGCACATCCGCCTTCGCCAAAGAACTATCATCGAACTGCTCGAGTTCGATTGACATTTTCGAATCATAACCCAATTTAAACACAATTAGCCTTGCCGTTCTGGGTGTCGCCTACTCGCCTCGGTATGATTCATAATAAATTCATGAAAACTGGAATGAATCATGTAAGCTTCTGAAACCTGATGGAATTTTAGGATGCATCGTACATACATCACCAAAAAAAAGAAAAAAGAAAAATGAATTCGATGAAATAGTTCGCCACAAACAATAAGATGTCAAAAAATCAACGTTAAAAATACTTTATCATTTAATTATCGTGATTTTCCTCTTAGCGTGAAGTAATTAAGCCATTTTCTTCTAGTTCGATTAGAATTTAAGAACTTGACGAGGAGGGTAAATTCTGAAGATAAAATCATGATCATTGAAGTATTTGAAAAATCAGCAAATGCATTTAAATTAAAAAAATCTTTTCAAAATTCTAAACGCTGGTTTACTGAGTATCAAATAAATTTAAGCATTACAATTAATAACGTTGATTTTTTTTTAATTTAAAAAATTTATTGTTGCGAAATACCTGGATTCCAATCCGATAAAACTTTTAGTTGGGAGTGTATGTGTCATGCATCCCCAATAAAGTATGAGTATAAAAAAAGACGCACTAAGCATGGACCACAGCTGGTTATGATTTCAGTTTATATACCACCAGCACACGGATCTCGAACGGCATTAAGGTTGACCACGATACGCGATCGGTAAGAAAAACAAAGTTAGCACATCATTTCTACAGGATGAAACTCTACCTCGACTATATTCTATATGATTAATTTTGTACAGCATCAATTTGTGACGTCAAGACTCTACACAACATCGACTTATCACGACAAGACGCTACACAGCATTAACACGACGAGTATTAATTCTACACGGAATAGTTCTACACAACCAAAGTTGTATACGGAATAGTTCTACATAGCCAAAGTTATATACGGACTAGTTTTACACAACTTAAGTTGTACACGGAATAGTTGCACACAACCAACTTTGTACACGGAATAATCCTACACAGTCAAAGTTGTACACGAAATGGTTCTACACAACCAAAGTTGGACACGGAATAGTTCTTCATAACCAAAGTTATAGGCGGATTAGTTTTACACAACTAAAGTTGTACACGGAATAGTTGCACACAACCAACTTTGTACACGGAATAATCCTACACAGTCAAAGTTGTACACCAAATGGTTCTACACAACCAACTTTGTACACGGAATAATCCTACACAGTCAAAGTTGTACACGAAATGGTTCTACACAACCATGGTTGGCCACGGAATAGGTCTACAGAACCAAAGTTATACACGAATTAGTTTTACACAACTAAACTTGTACACGGAATAGTCCTACACAGTCAAAGTTGTACACGAAATGGTTCTACAAAACCAAAGTTGTACGCGGTATATTTCTACACAACGGCGGATAGTTCTACACAACCAAAATTGTGCAGCGAATAGTTCTACACAGCATTAACTCAACCCGTAATAGTTTTACACGGTCAAAGTTATACACGGAATAGTTCCAGACAGCTGAACTTGTACACAGCATAGTTATACACAGACTTGGCTCTACATTATGTAAAAGTACATATATGAACTCGATCACTAGCTGGTATAGAGATCGATATGTGTAGAAATGGAACTGCGTAGAACTGCGTCGTGCACAAGTTCAGTTGTCTTCGTATATCGTATACAACTTCAATGGTATACAATTTAAGTCGTGTACAACTGTACCCGTGAACATCTTTAGCCGTGTATAACTTCAACCGTATACAACTTCATCCGTGAACAATTTTAACCGTGTACAACCATATTTCTCGTGGCAAGTTAATGCTGTGTAGAATTAGTTGAGCAGAATCTAGTCTGTGTAGAGTTGCATCCTGTAGAAACGATGTTCTACCTAAACGAATTATCAGATTGCAATCCCAATCTGAATTATATCCAACGCGTTACTATGTCAACCATATACATGCTAGTACATAAATAGCGATACTCTGACCAAAGGATTGGATATTAAAAAACACGCGCCGATTGGGGTTCCAATATCAAGATTATTTCTAGCAGAAAAAGAAGTGTAAATCACACGCGCCTTTAACCGTGCATAATAAAAATTAAACAAATTAAGATGCCGCTGTCGCGTTGAAAATCCGCGCAATTATATATACATTAACTTATGTAACATGCGAATATGAAATACTGACATCGTGAGAGCAGACTTGTAATCATCCCATTACTTTCGAACTCTCCATTTGTTTGTGTAATTCTCTAATCTTTTTTTTTAATATCTCACTGCATGAGAAAATTTATAAACATTTTATTAAAAATAAAAAAAAATTGTTTCTCGATGAACATTAATTATAATTTCTGCGATAATCGAAATAACGGAGACACTAATAATTCACTATTTTTGCTCCATTTTTCATGATTAATTATTCGATATTTTTCTCTTTTATGACATTTAAAAAAAATTTAATTTTGTCTTGAGATATCATCTTACGAAACATGTTTCAATATTCTAAAGCAAATTATAAATATCCTACCATATTGGTAATGAAAAATATAAGCATTTAATCGAAAAAAAAAAATAAAAAAAAAATAGAATATTCATTACGAAATGTCACGAAAATCGAACTAATGGAAAATAAAATAATGATTTGATTATTCTTCCCATTATCGATTATGTTTCTTATTTATACATTCTCGATCGGCTCGAAAATAATTTTTTGATAAAATGCTTATACATATTCTTAATAATATCGGTAAAATTATTCGCACAAGAAAAAATAATATAAAAATACCAGCACTTTAAAAAGAAAAAAAAAACAAAGTTGGAAAGTAAAGGGATTACAAATCTGAAGGATTATTAAATTGTCGCGGCGAATAGTATCGTGATTGCATTTTATTATATCAAGAGCACAAGAAGAGATTCGATGCATCGTCGTCATTTTACGTGCCCTTGCCGAATTTTCTTACCGATGCTGCTGCTGCTGACCGCGGAGGGCGCTGCGCTCGAGACGCGAAAAAAAAACGCTGTTTCTTTTTCGATCACGTGAGCTTAATAAAAATGGCGGTTCCTCCGCTTCGGCTGCCCAGTGAATACATATAAATATATATAAATATATATATTATACATATATATTATATTATCGATTCTACACTTGTTGAATGTAATTATTAGTATTATTTACATCGAGTTTGAGGAACTTTAATTGGTATATAAACATTATATAACATAAGTACGTAATAAGTTTTACTGTAGTTAGCTGTTGGATGTTGAGGATATCGATACTCCGATGCTGAACTCGCGAGCCAGTTTACACAATGACCTTATCGAATATATATATATATATATCTTTTTTTTGTCTGTAATTTTGACGATGTATGGCGCCATATCGTAATTTCGATGTTTTTCATAACGATGAATAGCGGATTCGTCTATTATTTACAGAATCGAGAGCCTAACGAATTGTATACACATATTTAAGAGTGATTTGTATTTTACACCTTTAGGCCGACTGACATCCAACGTATTTGTCATTTGTAATGGAATTATCTTGTAACTTTGGAATCATGTTGTTGGAAAATAATTCAAATGATAACCAACAGAATTTTTATTCCTTCTGTTTATTGTCCAAATTTATTGATGAATTAATTGCATTTAATCGAGGACGCAACGTGTATTAACTTTAAAAAAAAAAAAAAAAAAAAAAAAAAAAAAAAATGGTAAAAGAACGAGGAAAAAACTGCTCCGTCGCTGTCAATGTGTCGAGCTATAGTTAGATGACGAATTCCATCGAATAACTGCCGATTATATCCTGTTCCGGCATCAGCTGCCGCTCTGAAACTAATAAACCTGTATCGATTCTGCGAGGAGAGTGTCACTCAGATATCAAGAAATTCCGTTGAAAATATGATAATGCTGTTGTTTGTTTATTTTCAAGATCTCACATCCCACTATAATTTCCGTGTCATTCAAGTATAATATTGTTTCCTGGTAGAGGAAAATTTGTTTTAATGAAAACATTTTTAATTTTATTTATATTTTTGTATGTCGCAGAATACTCAAAATGATCGAAATTTTTGTTTAAAAGTGATTTAGAATGAATATCTATATGAATGTGTGTATGTGTTTAAGTCTGCAAACATGGCAATGTTAAAAATTCTTTATTCATTAATAATAATAATAAATAAATAATAATAATAATAACAAGAGGAGATTTAGATAATAATCAAAATTTAAAAAATGAATAATAATGAAAATAATAGAAATGACAAGAAGAGGTGTAAAATTTTTAATATAAAATACAGGCTTGCAAAATTCAAACATCAAAATCAGAATTTATACAAAAAAGGATGCAAAGCAGAACCTTGCACATTGTTTCCTCATTATATTTCGCTTTTTACAAAGCAACCTCTAAGAGGAAATATGGTAATTGATTTTGGCTTCCTCATAGAGGAAGCTTTGTAAAAAGCGAAATATAATGAGGAAGCAATGTGCAAGGTTCTGCTTTGCATCCTTGTTTTAAGTAAATAAATAAGCGCACACGCTCGCTTTGTAAAAATATAATAAGGACGAAAGGAACCGACAGCAGTGTTATTTGCGGTCATAACTTGGATGGGTGACCGCTTAGCCTTGCACTGATTTGC
>OZ019974.1:34579613-34742113 GCA_963970395.1 Ephialtes manifestator | reverse complement strand
CGTATTGACTTCAATACCCATGAATAACAATCCTGAAAAAAATTCATTTCGACACCAAATTGAATATGGAAATATGTCCATGGTGAAACACTATCGCAATGTTTGATAATCCGATAAAATGATGTGGAACATGATGTGGAATGAAATTAAATCAACATCTACTCAAAATATCCAACACCAAGCAAAAACAGGAGATAAATCATAAAACAAGTGTTCCATAAAGGGCAAGATAAATCATAAAGGAGAAAGACCATCGCCCTGTAATTATTCTCTTTGAAGTTTGACAAGATGGATGAGATCAACGTGAAGATTAAGAAGGGTGAAAAGACCGAGTCGGTCGAGGAGATTCTGCGACCAACGACCCTTGTCTGCTGGTTGTTAGGGGTCGGTGTCTCTCGTCCATTGGGTTGTCCAAAAATAGTGACGAATTTTCTTCGTTTCGTCCATTTTGGAATATGTTCAGTAATCGTTGCATACGGAGCGATAGATTTCTTCACATTTGGCAACATCTTCAAAAGTGACACATTCAAGATTATGTACTACTCGAACAAAGTTGCTTGTTACATCTCATCTTATTACTACGTTTGTCATGGTATACATCATTACTCAAAATGGCCGGAGCTCATGGAAAGAATCGCAATCATTGACAGGAAGATGAGACGTTTTGGTTTGGATCACGGTGATCGGTCTTTCAAGATTCTTCAGTATTTGACTCTGTTCGTGACCATGTTACTTGGTCCTATGTCCATGATATCTCATGGTGTTTACTACTACTACATCCGGCCGGAAGATATTTTTGCGTCGGATTTACTACTTTATTACACTATGGCTCAGTCACTCACTGTCAATTTTGGATTTGATCTCATTGTCTGGGCAATTTATCGACGATTCAAGGCTGTAAATCGCTCTATTTTGAGAATTGACGAGAGTTTCAGCGCTGCGTTAATCATTCTTGAAATTCGCCGTGCCAGAGAATTGCATCATGGTGAGTGCATCCACAGAATTGTGGTTCTTTTTTTAAGATGTAGCAAATATTGATAATCCCTGATAATATTGATGGGCACTTGTGAATATGGCTCTCAATTGGTTGTGACCATATGAATCTTTTCATGGAAAATGATTTTCTTAATTTTTTTAAATCTATCTTGTTTCATTATTTACTTATTGAGTTTTGGAGATTTTGACAATGCACCATTGGAATCATTCAACTGGACGGTTAATATGTTTAGAAAAAAAATGACTTCGGAAATGTTCTGATGTAAAATAGCCTGAAATGTAGTTGACTTTTTTTGTATATAGGAATTTTATGAAAAATGGAAATTGTTTAGATTAAAGTGGAATTGTGGGTTCTGTTGTGCGATAGTGAAAATATAGTTGGTTTTCCTGAAACTAGCCGCCTAAACAAACGTGCTTTGGGCTTGGTCGGTTTTTGAAAAACCAACCTTTTAGGTTTTAGCGAATTGTGGACTCAGCTGCATGATGGTTGGATTTCGATTGGTTTTAGTAAAACCAATCGTCAATCCAACTGTGAGTTCTGTAGGTTCTATTTTGTGATAGTCGAAATTAGTTGTACGCAAACCAACCATCAAACGAACATTGGACTCTGCTGAATATTGATTGGAACTGGAATGATTGAGGTTTAAATTTTTGCATAAATTAACCAGTTGATATTGCGTTGGTACAACCATCAAACCAACATTGGAATCTGCTGATGAGTAATGATTGGGAGCTATGACGAGAGCTCGAATAACTGCGGGTTAAATTGTTGTATAAACTAACCAATTGGTATTGGGTTAGCATATACTTGGTCAAGTTCATAACCCTATCAGAAATCACCGTGGCATAACGAGGGTAAACGGACCCTCGGTTTTGGACACTTTCCCGAAGGTTTTTGAGCCTAAACCGACGATAACGTAAAAAATCGTGAAACCTCGGCTTACCCCCGTTTATTCTCGGTTTAACCTCGGTTTACCGTCGGTTCACCCTGTATTTACCCTTGGTTTACTTTATTCTCGGTTTACCGTCGGTTTACCCTCGGTTTACTGTATTCTCGGTTTACCCTCGTTCGCTTTTAACAACCGACGATTGAGGAGAAAGACTATGAACATCGATGCGATGTTGCTGGCGAATCCTCGGTTTACCCTTGGAAAACCCTCGGAAAGGTGTCCAAAACCGATGCTACTTTACTACCGTCGGTAGTTTCTGATAGGGAAGGGACACATTAAATGTCAGTGACACCAATTTTTGTGATTTATAAAATACCAGTGAATGTCTTTAGGTGCTGCGAGTGTCGGTATAATTGTCCAACAGATTTTCAGAATTTGTAATTTACAGCTGTCTGCGAACTGGTCAGATTCGTCAATGGTATCCATGGAGTTCATCTGCTCCTCAGTTCCGTAAATTCATTCACAATGGTTGTGGCTACTCTCTTCAGAATCTACATGGGAGTTGTTGAGCAAAGATACCAATTTATGATGATCAACAATGTTATCTGGATGACTTACGCAGCACAAATAGCACTAACGTGTTGCGTGTGCACTAAAGCTTGCAGAGAATCGTCCAAGACTGGTGTTCTTGTTCACGATGTAGTTTTGAGGTAACGACGAAACACAAACAAATTTCAGGACGATAACTTTCTTCATCAATTGCTTTTTTTTATTTTCTTGACAGCCGTGTACCAAAAGCTCGTGCACTCTGTGATTTGTACGCCGTTGATGTGGCTCGAGCCTCTTACGATACCGAAGTCTCTCTTAGGCACGAAATAAACGACTTTTCGGCTCAACTTCAACAGTGCGATGTTGCTTTCACAGCTTGTGACTTCTTCGTCATGAATAATGCACTCTTACGAAGTGTAAGTATATTTTTTTAAATGGTTTATTCTTTCGTATGACTTACTCAGGCTTTTACGTTCGTCCCTCATCCCTTTCCGTGTTGTTTCTTAGAAACAACAGGGAAAGGGATGAAGGGTAACACTCTGGTGTTGTTTCTAAGAAACAACATCTACTCCTTCCTTGTGCACCTCGATTGTACACAATTCATTCTACACGATGTTACAAAAACTCTTCAGAATGACCACCACGACAAAAGTGTGCACATCAAAACCTGGGTTTGAATACAGTACCAGTTTGACTCGACAAACTTCTACACGAAAAAAGTTCCGAACAGCACGGTTGTACCCGACATATTTCTATACCGTAAAAGTTCGATAGACATTCATATCTACACTGACCCATTTGTACACGAGTAAAAAAATATGTATATATATTCTTGCATGAATATGAATTGTGTCGAACTGGGTCTGTATAAAACGGGTCATCGACAAACTACGACGGTGTAGAACTTTTGCCCGTGTACAACTATGCATTTTAAAACTTTTGCCGTGTACAACTATGCAGTGTAAAACTTTTTCCGCGTACAACTATGCAGTGTAGAACTTTTGCCGTGTACAATTATGCCGTGTAGAACTTTTATCGTGTACAACTATACAGTAGAGAACTTTTGACGTGTACAACTATGCGGTGTAGAACTTTTGCCGTGTACAAATATACAGTGTAGACTTTTGCTGTGTACAACTATATAGTGCAGAACTCCTGCAGTGTAGAACTTATGTCGTGTATAAGTATGCAGTTTAGAATTTTTGCCGTGTACAACTATGCAGTGTAGAACTTTTTCTGTGTACAACTATGCAGTGTAGGACTTTTGCCGTGTAGAACTTTTTCCTTGTACAACTATGCAGTGTAGAACGTTTGCCGTGTACAACTGTGCAGTGTAAAACTTTTGCCGTGTACAACTTTGGCGGGTCTATCTAATGCTGCGCAGAGAATTGTCATGTCTAGGTTTTGATGTGCAATTTTTAAATCGAAACAGTTACTGATATGAGCAATTTTTATGGGACGAATTTGATCATTGACATATTTTCATAGTGCTCACATTGGCTGTGAAAATATTTACAGTGTTGAGTTAATGTTGTGTACAACTTCATTGTGGTAATTAAACGTGTAGAAATGGGCTCTGTGCAATCAAGATAATGCCAAGGGCATAGGGAAATTGTGGAAAATGTTGTCGATGCAGGCGACTTCATTTTGACTGAGTTTTTACTATGCGAGAATACATCAGAAACTTAGAAAAACTATGTCCCACTCATCAAATGGTGCGCATTTTTTTATTAAGAGGGTTATAAATCAATATAGCGAAAAATCCTCTTATTATATTTTTTTTAAATTAAAACAGCTTCACAGAAACTTCATGCAGCTTCGTATCATAACTTTATAATAAAATTTCGCAGTTTATCGGTGTCATCACCACGTACCTCATCATTCTCGTTCAGTTCTATCAACCTGAATTACGGGAAGAGGAAGAACCATTTACCACTTTGCAACCAGAGGCCATTGAGATCTAAGAGGATAAAAGCACCCGAAAGTACCAGCGAATTACCGATTTTGTAAAATAATATATGAATTTCGTCTTGAAAATGTATTCCTCTTTTTCCAGACTGTAAAGAAAACTCAGTTAAAAAAATAGAAGGATCAATAGCGGGTCACGTTTAGCAGCAAAATCCCTCGAGTTTTGTACTCGAGTTTTTTTAACTTGCCAAATTCGTCCTTAACTCATTGCCAACGAAACTTTTGACGAATCGCCGATCATTTCGAAGCTCTCGGGTTCTTATATCTGATAATTTTAATAAATGAAGCCCCAAACACGTATCTTATTTGCACGAAATTTTTGATTCACAATTCGTGTCTGTAACAATAAACCAGAAACTTGAAACTATTTGTATAGCAATAAAAAAATTCAAACAGAACAGTTTGTATATAATATTTGTTGTTACGAGGTCATGTGAATAAACGAGATGAAGAATCAACGAGATAATTGCCTGGTACTATCGTTCTTAAAAGGGAGTATATCATTTGTATCCAGTGAACAATTATATTGCAGTAATGTAACGACGAGTAATGATTCCGAGTCTTTACAAAAAAATTTCATGTAAATTCATTTTTCGACTCGGTAATATAATATTGTTAATTAATGAAATAATCCATCATGTAGCGTGTTACATAATCAGTATATAATATTGACACCATAACGAAAAGTAATGAAAATAGTAACGGTTGCATAACTAAAAATGTTCGGAATTGAATAAAATAAATGCATGCAATTCTCAATTATCTTTGGGAAGAAATTTCATGTCGTAACATGTTCGATATTGCACGACGCAACATGTTCAATATTACACGACTAACATGTTTATAATAGTAAACAAGTGGATATATTACACGGCGTAACATGTCCATAACAGTACAGAATGTGAATATATTATACGGTGCAACACAGTTGTGAATATACTGTACAACGTAACATATTCACCGTTGTAAATATAATGCATTATGCAACATGTTCGCGGTTGAGAATATAGTACATAACGTAACATGCTCACCGTTGGGAATATAGTGGATTACGTAACATGTTCACAATTCAGAATATAATGCATTATGTGACATGGTTGCCATCGACCATATAGTGTATTACGTAACATGTTCACAGTCCAGACTATATTACACTATGTAACATGTTTTGGTGGAGGATATAGTACATTATGTAACATGTTCGCAGTTGAGAATATGCCACATGACGTAACATGTTAAGAACCACGAATAGATCACATGGCACAACATGTTCACGTCTGTGAATAGATTATACGATACAACATGTTCATGTCTGCGAATAGACCACATGACATGTTCGCATTTGTGAATGTATTACATGCAACAACATGTTGATAGTTGCGAGTGTAATATACGGTGTAACATGTTCATCGGTGTGTAGGCGTTACATGCCGTTACATGTTCATAGTTGCGAATATATTACATGACATAACATGTTCACAGCGGCGGATATAATACATGATGTAACATGGTCACGGTGGTGGATATATTACATGATGTAACATGGTCACGGTTGTGAATATATAACATTATGTAACATGTTCACAAGCGCGAATATACGAATATAGTACATGACATAACATGTTCACATGACTATTACACAATATGTGCAACATAACTGTAAGGCTAAAAAGATATGCAACAGTTACATCAAATGCTTGTAACAAATACTACATTACCCATTACTTTGTGGTACATATCCGTTACATATTACAAAAATAACATTATTACATTATATGTAACTCCCATGTTATATTGCCGCAATAAAACGTGTTCATTGGATTATGCACCGGTTAACCTTCTTAGTCGTACGACAGAGAGGTATGAATAAATATTACTCGTTAAATATAATTTGTAAATTGTATATAATATTATGTAAAATCAGTCGGAACGTTTAAACGCGGTTTAACCTCAAACTCGAACTTGATGTTTCCGCGTTAAAACTAACGCTATATTTATGTACGAAAAGATCACAAATATAGTCTACGAAAATGTAGAACTTTTGAGAATTTCGTTTGTTTGTCTCTTATTGTTTTCATTGTTTTTTTAAATATATTATTGCACGAATTTTGCGTTCTTGTGACCGGACGAAGTTGGAACGGATTGTGCGAGCTTTCGGCACAGATCACGTGCGAAATTTATTGTTTTAGGAGTTGTCGCTGCAAAAGGAGCAAGAAATATGGAGATTCTCTATGCGTTCGAAAAATATGACTGATACAACATTCCCATGGCATTCGTTGCGAAAAGTGTAAAACAGCTCCACCATGTCGCAAGACCGAGCAAACCTCTGAATACTTCAGTCGTAAATATTTGTTTCAATGAGCTGAGAGCCATTTGAAGTTCTTGAGCAGTTTGAGCGACGGTTTTTTCTCTCGAATCCGTGTCTTCTTCTGATGAGTCGAACTGTGGCTCCTGATCCACCGAACATGTCTCCGATTCCGTGAAAACACCACTCCACGTGAATCCACCTGCAATAACAAATATTAACATCAGAAGAAATTATCATATGGACAAAAAAGTCGATACAAACATTTGGCAATATTTATTTTTATGTTGAACCGCTTTCTTTTTCATTTTATTTTATTTTTTTATCAATCTGCCAACTTCAAATTTTATAAAAATTGTGGTTTTATAAAAATCGTAATTTTATAAAAATTGTGATTTTTTAAAAATTGTAATTTTATAAAAATTGTAATTTTATAAAAATTGTAATTTTATAAAAATTGTAATTTTATAAAAATTGTAATTTTATAAAAATTGTAATTTTATAAAAATTGTAATTTTATAAAAATTGTAATTTTATAAAAATTGTAATTTTCTAAAAGTTGTAATTTTATAAAAATTGTACTATTACAAAAATTGTAGTTTTTCAAAAATTACACTGTTGCACTTGAAGGAATAGTTGGAATAAAAATATAGAATTCATTCCTAATTAAATTCCATTATTCGTAAAATGGAGCCAAACATTTTGGATCAAAGGTGGAAAAAGTATATATGTATATGGGTCATTCCACGGGATTTCGCACAAAAAAAAACCCGACCGACTCCAATTTTCGTCTAATTTTTTTATATTGTTGACTATGTCAAACGGAGCATCTGTGAATTTTTTGAGGATTTTATTCTTATATTTCGACGAGCCATAAAATAAAAGGTGAAAAAAATGAAAAAAAAATCTGACGTCAAGTGGAATAATGATATCGACAAAAATAACTAAGTCAAAATTTTCGTAATTCAACACAGTTTACGGTAAAAATAATCAAAATAAAAAATAAACATAACTTCTATTTTATTTATGTCTTTTACCAAGAAAAGGTACCATTTCGCTAATTTGGCCCCCTCCGATTTCAATACAAAAAATCACGAATATACTACATGGAGTCCCAAACATTTTAAGCACAAGCCCAAGATGGAGAACGCATTTTACCCATTTTTAAAAAAATATTTCGGGTAATTGATTTTTTAAATTTTCTTCCAATCTTCTGCGTATTTTTTTATGTAATTGGTAATATTAAAAGGAGCTTATGTGATTTTTTTCATAATTTTATATGTAGATGTATTCGATTCATTAAATGTAATCGAATTACAAATTTAAAAAATTGTATTTTCGTTGCGTCTTTTACAAAAAAAGGTACCATTTCACTTATATGGACCTCTCTGATTAAGTTAAAAAAATAACAAAATTACTATACGCCTCAGGCGTATCTCGCGACGCTAGCGCTCGAGCGGCCACTGCGTGCGTAACGAGGCGATCAGCTGATCGCACGCCCCAGGCGTACCCCAGGCGAATCTCGCGACGCCAGCGCTCGAGCGGCCACTGAGTGAGTAAGAAAGCGATCAGTTGATCGCTTTCTTTTTTAAAATTTTTAAAATTTGTAATTCGATTACATTTAATGAATCGAATACATCTACATATAAAATTATGAAAAAAATCGCGTAAGCTCCTTTTAATATTACCAATTACATAAAAAAATACGCAGAAGGTTGGAAGAAAATTTAAAAAATCAATTACCCGAAATATTTTTTTAAAAATGGGTAAAATGCGTTCTCCATCTTGGGCTTGTGCTTAAAATGTTTGGGACTCCATGTAGTATATTCGTGATTTTTTGTATTGAAATCGGAGGGGGCCAAATTAGCGAAATGGTACCTTTTCTTGGTAGAAGACATAAATAAAATAGAAGTTATGTTTATTTTTTATTTTGATTATTTTTACCGTAAACTGTGTTGAATTACGAAAATGTTGACCTAGTTATTTTTGTCGATATCATTATTTCACTTGACGTCAGATTTTTTTTTCATTTTTTTCACCTTTTATTTCATGGCTCGTCGAAATATAAGAATAAAATTCTCAAAAAATTCACAGATGCTCCGTTTGACATAGTCAACAATATAAAAAAATTAGGCGAAAATTGGAGTCGGTCGGGTTTTTTTTTGTGCGAAATCCCGTGGAATGACCCATATATTTTTTTTTTTTAAATATCAGACATCAAACTTTCTTACCGAGTGTTTTGTACATAAGTGTGAAGAACAGACAAATCATCAGAGGTGCGACGAATTGCAATGTTACGACGCAGAGATAGTAAAATACAGCGGCAATCTGCAACAAAAAAAATTTTGTTCAAAGGATTGAGTAAGTTAACAAAAAAACAAAATGGTATTTGTAATGGGCAAAATACTTTTTTTTGATAACCGAAAAGAAATAAACTAGATAAAAATATGGAGTAAAAGTCATCCTAATGATAATTTTTAACATTATTAAGTGGTGAATCAATATGAAATAGATAATTCAATTGTATTTCTTTTTTTGCCTTAAATTGTTTTACCGACCTTTTTTTGTAATTCAACGTTCGTAATTCTTCCAGCTTCTTTTTTCTGTACCTCCAATCTTTGCTCTGCAAGATTTAGATACGATTGCAAATAAATTGGCATTAGTCCCAATTTGAGCAATATCACGGCCACAACGGCCAAGAGTCTCATACTCTCAAACGCACTAGAAGACATTCTGAAATGTGCAACAGAAACTTGTTTTAACGACGTTAGTTAAACGGTGCAAATTTTTTTTTTATTATCGTACATTTTTCTAATTTCTAGTTTTTTTAAATCCAGGAAATGCGCACTTATAAATGTTATGCTGGAAATTTTTTTGAGTCTTGGTTTTGCACATGGTTGCACTTTTCCAAAAATTGTAATTTTATAAAAATTGTAATTTTATAAAAAATTGTAATCTTATAAAAAATTTTAATTTTATAAAAAATTTTAATTTTGTAAAAAATTTTAATTTTATAAAAAATTGTAATTTTATAAGAAATTGTAATTTTATAAAAAATTGTAATTTTATAAAAAATTGTAATTTTATACAAATTGCACTTTTACAAAAAATGTTAGAAGAGATCGATATGATCGAGATAGTGGAAAGTTGATTAAACATATTAGTAATGTACAGCTTTTACTGATGTCTCCACCATGAGCGACAAAAACTCAAAGATTTAATTACAAAAAACGATTATTGCAATGAAATGTGAAATGTACTGATCATAGTATAACATTTCTTTAAAAGAGAATATTAAGCGTGCGCTATTGAATTTTTTATTTATTCTAAGACTGTATTATTTGGCTACAATAATACAGTTTAAACTATAAAAAATCAAGAGCAGAAATTGACTTTACCAACTTTGGGTCATTTTCGCTTTTGATTTTTTTTTCTGTAAATGTAAAAAATGTACTTACATTGGGCCGTTCATACCGGTAAATATTCGAACGGTGAGGTAATCTCTACTGATAGGTTTGATCCATAAGCAAACGAGTAACAATGGCGAAGCGAAACTGATGTTTGCCAATAATGTGAATAATTTCCTATCCTTGTAATATCTGAAAAATGCGTTGATTTTATTTTTCATAAAAATCTTTATGGTTGAAGATATTATTTATTGATGTGCCTCATCGATACCTCATTGTGTCCCAGTGCATCTTTGCCAACCGCAGACCAGGGAATGTAAATAATGAACCAAGCAGACCGCACCATAATGCAAGGAAAAACTTCAATACAATCTTTGATGCTGGGCCTCTGTAAAATTGATAAATACAAATTAACTTGCAGGTTTTTTCGTTAAAAAAAATAATTTTTCTTTACCGATTGTCGGCAAAGAAATACGTATCAATTTTGTAATGTAAAAATAAGAGTTTTAAAGATATATTTTTTTTTAAATTTAATTTTGCTAAAATATTTATTTTTTGGTTACGATTTTTTTTGTTCTTGAGTTACAAAATGACATTTTTTTAAATATTAATAATATTAAATCGGTGTCAATCTTTCTTTAAGATAAATTATAGTGTCTCATAATTGTGAATCAAAGAGAATTCACGCTTTTACAAATAATTCTAATATTTCGTAGACATAATTGTTCATAAATATTGTTCCGTCCGTATTTAATTTAAAAAGAAGTATTTAAAACATGATTTTTAAAAATCATTTTTTTTACCTGTTGTCGGCAAGAAAACATGTATCAATTTTGCAACGTAAAAATAAGCGTTTTAATAAACCATTTTTTTTAAATGTCTTTTTTCCAAAATATTTATTTTTTGGTTACTATTTTCTTTTTTTGAGCTACGGAATGACATATTTTCTTAAATATTAAAATCGGTGGCAGTCTTTCTTTAAGATAAATTATAATGTCTCATAATTGTGAATCAAAGTGAATTTACGCTTGTACAAATAATTTTAATATTTTGTAGACGTAATTCATAAATGTTGTTTAGTCCGTAATTGTTTGAAAAAAAAAATATTTGAAACATATTTTTAAAAAATCAATTTTTCTTTACAGACTGTGGGCAAGAAAACATGTATCAATTTTAAAGATCCATTTTCAAAAATATCATTTTTCTAAAATATTTAATTTTTAGATCTGAACCTTATTTTTTCCAAAGAAATTTAAAAAAACGAAAAAAGTGGTTTTAATTAAGGGTGAGACACTTACGTAGAGGAAAGTCCTTGATTGCCAAGAAACAGAGAAGCGCTATGATTAAAACTTGTGTATGCTTTATCCAACCCAATTTCCAGAGTATTATCATCCACAATAAGAACGATCATGGCCACGAGGAGATAAGCAAAACCGGTAACAATACACGTAGATCTTTCACCGACACTTTCTTCACCCCGAAAGTATTGAGCGCAAAGAGTTAACAACATCTTACTGTCAAAAATTGTTAAGGAAACTATGTCGAATATTCACGTGGCTTTTTATAAATAAATGAATACAATATCCCTAATATTCCCCACAATTTCCAACCAAGAATATTTTGAGTCCTCGAAATTCTTAATTTCGAAAGTGGAAGTCAAGAATTTTAATTCCTTCAAACCAGACTGAAAATATCTTTAAAAAAAAGACATTTGCAAATATTTCTGTGGAAATCGATTTATTATTTAAACTTGAAATAAATAATGAGTGAAAAATCATTCAATATTTAAATGGTGTATTTAAATCAGAGTTGAAAATGCCTAATACTTATGGAAATAAAGATGATGATATGATCAGCTCTGTAGTTATGATTTCATAATAATAACATGTAGCGATCATAATACAATAATTAAACTTTCGAATAGCTGCAAAAATTATTATTTTGTAGTAAAATTTCATGGCAATTTTTTTGAAAAAATGAAGAAACATAATTAATGCATTATTTATCATTTCCATTTTTCCTCCTATTCCTTCTAATATTCAAGCGAAAATTAGTATTTTTTGCAGCTACTAAAATGTTTACAATCTATTTTATGATCACTAGGGGAGAACGGGGGAATCGCAGTCACCGGGCAATGCCGGTCACCTTATTTTTGCATCAACTAGTGAATATATCAAACTTTTTTTTGCTCAATCAGCTTACGTATATACTGGTTAACTAATTTAATACTCCGTGCCAATGATACTACGAAAAAATAAACAAATGAAATGATTTTTAGATTATGCACTCTTATTTTTATAAGAAAAGCAGTATTTTAAATAAGGGTTTTGCGTAACTTATTGACGTTAAAATCACATCTAATCCCCATGTCAAAATGTTGATTCCGTAAATAAATATATTGAAATTCGATATAAAAAGTCTTCGCGGTTGTCGGGGTAAGGACGATCACGTGTGCAGGGCAATGGTAGTCGAGGGACGCCAGTGAGTTACCGGCACAATTCGCCGGCGCACGTCAAATGAATTTTTCGCCGTAAACATCATTATGTATGCATTAATAATAGAAATTCAGTTCAACTAATGACAAAGTAATAACTTAGAAACGAATAAGAATTAACATATTGAAAAATATACGTAAAAATGTGTTCAATTTGATGGCGATTTCGGTGTTGACATGTGGCTAGAATTTTTGAGGTTAGATTTTTTCTTTTTTTGTAAACCATAGATAAAAATTTGTACGTGCAATTACAGATGCCTCGCTGTAAAAACAGAACGATAGAAAAGGAAAAATGATCCTCAGAAAAACTGAGAGCTGCGATTGGGGCTGTGGAAGCTGGAATTCCCATAAGAAATATACCAAACAAAAAAGCAACTGATAGTATAGTAAAGTTGTGCTGAGAAAATTAATCTCAGGTTTTGTTATACTTTAAAAGAGACTGTTATATTATTTAATGTTTACGTAAGAGAGTATAAAATGAGTCATATTAATACATTTTAAGAGAGGATAGATAACTGTACCAAGAGACTGCGATTTATAATAGCTATATTGATAAGCGTTATATTTTCACGAGAAAAATAAACAAAAATTAAAAACAATTATATTTTCTGTAATACGGTATTGGTTTCTATAAAATCGCCTTCTATAAAAAATAGTTGTCAGCTTAACAACAAAAGTGTATAACCCAAATCGTCGGGTAATGGCAGTCGCTGCACATGTTTTGAAAAAGAATGAAAAATCCATTTATACGATTGCATTCGTGATTTCCATGTTGTTCATTTTCAATAATAGTTGATGGAGTATCCAACAACCATTAATTTTTGGTAGAAACGACTTTTTATTTACAGAAAAAAGCAAATATTACTTAGTGACTGCGATTCCCCTGTTCTCCCCTACATATTATTATTATGAAATCATAATTATAAAACAAAATGTACCGTAAACTAGATTTCATAAATTAATATGGTTTTACAACTCTGATTTAAATACTATTTTATGGAATATTTAATAACTAACTAATTGTATATTAGAAGATAAAGGATACAGTGCAAATCCCAGAACCAAAGAGCACCAAAGTATACTGAGGTTTATTTCATCCTCAATCGGATAGAAATTATTGTAGATCTGTCAACAGAGCTTAAGAATATAGTTCGGCGTGCAGTGAAATCACAAAAGAATAGATAATTACATAATTTAACATATTTTGCTCACCTCTGTTAGAGTATAAACAGTTCCAGCGTAAACTGAAAAGTCTAAAAGCCATTGATACTCGGTATAGAATTTTAAATGAACCACATCGAGCTGTGTGATTTTTGTGCTTTCGAGATTGACATCCAAATTTCTGGGAATATGAAATGTCTCACTCGCTCTTCCATTTTCACTGTGTTTTCCACTTTTTTTTGGCTTTTCCTTTGGAACACCTGCGAGTGTTCTTAACTGCTGATCTGTAGGATAAAGATATCGAGATAGGCTGCGAACATATAAGAATAATTAATTTCAATGATCGCTGCAAATCTGAAATGAGCAATATTTAAATAAAATTTAAATCATATTTTATTAATTTTTAAAGATATAAATAATATGTGAGAAACTAATTTAACTCATTCTACACTGAAAGAAAAAAATGGAATTGATTCAATAAATTCGTTCACCTTTATCATCTTAATTTTAATTCTAATTCCTTCAATTCCATAGGAGATCAAAACAATAACTCTAAAATAAGCAAAATAATATTTTATTATTTCAATGTTAAATGGGATCGAACGAATAAGAACTACAGTTAATTAAAAAATACTTCTTTTTGGCAGCCTGCAATAGAATTTTTTTCAGTGTATAAGATATCATAAGTTAAATTATCTTATATAAAATAAGATAATTTACTTAATTTATCTTATATAAAATAAGATAATTTAACTTGACTGAAATTTCGAAATTCTTGATACAATATATTTTATTTCAAATTTAGATGACGATGGAGAGCATTTATATCCATTAGGTTGTGAAATTTGATATCAAATGTTGATTTCATTATAATCAATGAATTTGACTCTGATTATTCAAAGGCGGTTAACGAATTTTATCCATTATGTAAGATAATTATTATTATATATAATTTGTGTGTGACAATGAATTTTTTATAGTAAATATACAGTTTGTCCACTCTAATTTTAAGTTATCGTTGTTAATTGTTTTTTGTATGCATGTAAAGATTTTGAATTTAATTTTATCAATGATGGAAGCATCGTCCATAGATTGGATGCAATTATTTTAAACCAATGACTAAAAGTATCCTCCGACATCACAAATATGAGAACAGATTTCTCAAATCCAAATTCTTACAATGAAAAATGTTGTATGGACTCATTAATATTTGTGAAAATAGATGCAATATTTGAAATGTAAAATTCCATCTGACATATTTATTATTCAGTAATTCCCAATAGTTTACGTTTAAATTTTAAAAAGTGGCCGATATCACAAATATTGTGAATTACTAGCAGCAATTTGTATCCGAATACTTAAGACCAAATCCAAATACTCAAGACTTGTATAAAAAAAGAATACTGTTTGATAACATAAAAAATTATCAGCACATCAATTGGCACCATCAAATTAAAATTACAACTCAAATGATTTTCCATTCAAAAAAGTATTAAAATTGTATTTCATATGGAAAACAATTTAGTGAAGTATTCAAATTGTGCTTTCAAATACTTTTTTTAGTCAAAAACCGTTTGATATATGATTTAATTCAACGTTAAATTTAAATTACAGCTAACAAAAATTAAATTACAGTCCAACTATACTTTTGACTCGCAGAATTTGAAATTATTCATCAGAACAAAGCGCAAAGACTATTTTACATAATTACTATTTCAAACTGAACACGCAATTGATTTCATTACTCTTAATAGTTATTCAAAACAAACAAGAGTTTTAGTAAATTATTATTTGAACTTTGCTCATCGCAGATTCAGGTGAAATTTTACTTTTGTAATTCTTACCCGGTTGAGCATAATAGCCATCGTGCAAATGAGAAATGTGGGCTTAATTTTTGGATAAAGCTCACCATAACCAACGTAAT
The DNA here is from genome assembly GCA_963970395.1 of Ephialtes manifestator. Classification (NCBI taxonomy): domain Eukaryota; kingdom Metazoa; phylum Arthropoda; class Insecta; order Hymenoptera; family Ichneumonidae; genus Ephialtes; species Ephialtes manifestator. The sequence goes on along the minus strand of OZ019974.1, from coordinate 34,726,419 downwards.
GACTAGTTGGGCTCCAAGGAGCGCCTGTAAAAAAAAGTATCATCTTCAGATCGCAATACATTTTTTCTTCGCTTTGGCTATTCCTTAATAAATAATTCAAAGAACAATAGACAACACAATATAACACTTTTAATTTATAAAAAATTTGAAATACAAAAATCTCTGCTGTGAGGAGCGATTGCAAAAAAAGTATCAACTTTACATTGCAATACATTTTACAACACGATATTAAACTTTTAATTTATAAAAGACAACACGATATAACACTTTTAATTTATAAAAAATTTGAAATACAAAAATCTGGGCTGCAAGGAGGGACTGCAAAAAAAAAGTATCAACTTTATATTGTAATACATTTTTCTTCCCTTTCGCTATTATTTAAAAAATAATTCAGACAACAATAGACAACACAATATAACACCATTAATTTATAAAAAATTTGAAATACAAAAATCTGGGCTGCGAGGAGCAATTGCACAAAAAGTATCAACTTTACATCGCAATACATTGTTTCGTTGCTTTGGTCATTATTTGATAAGTAATTCGGGCAATAATAGACAACATAATATAACACTTTTAATTTATAAAAAATTTGAAATACAAAAATGTAAAATGCTCACCATTTTTTCCTGAGTATAGTTAAAACGCTATAGCGTGAATATAGCTAAAATTACACGTGAAATCATCAGATACAAGTGACGTTTCGAACTGAATACGAAAAGGAGGGGAAATTTGTAAAAATTCCAACTTGACCCGAATATATGAATAGATTGGAGCTAAAATACGGCTGGGTTTTCGGCTGCTAGCTAAATAGGTTATCCTAACCTCACTTTTAGCATTTTCGAGAGATATATTCGTTTGTATTTCTCACAGGAATGATAATCGACGCGAGGGTAACAATTAATTGTTTATACTTAACGAAAAGGTTAAAAAACAAATGAATATATGGGGTAATTTGTGTCAATTGAAACTTCTTTTAGCCCGAACTCTTTTGATTACCACGGGACTCAAGTTTTTGATGCGTGACGAACTGAGACACACACTATTTTTTTTGTCCTCTAATTAGGAAAGTTAACCTAGCAAACTCTTGGGATTTTGATGAAACTTAACTATGTTTTATAGCTTAAAAAAGTGTACACGCGTTTTTTTTTTGTATCGGTAGAAAAGGCGTGAAAACACCCTTCAAAGTGTTTGCGGTATTGTCGAGGGTCGATAATGAAGTTTTACCTAGAAAGAGACAAGCGATTTTGATTAAATAAAAATGAAAATGTTCTTCATGATTATTTTCAAATATATATTGTTGTATTACATTAGTAAATAAATAAATAAATAAATGAATAATTAATGAAAAATTCATGATGAACTAATAAAATGAAAATTGTCCTGCTCACACGATTATTGGTTTTTTAATGTTGTATAAAAAAATGTACAAATTAAATATGTTAATGAAAGTAAAATGGCGACGTGTTTTTACATATTCATGCAGGATAAAAACGTTTAAGGGGTTAATTATTCATAAAATGCTGTTGTAAAAATTGTGAAATGGAATCCCATTTACGGTAATTCAGAATTCAAGTTAATTCAAAATATTTTCGTTAAGGTGGAGCGCATGACACTAGTCAAATCAGGCTTATATGTGTTTTAAAGCGTTCGTACTACTTTTAGTGGCTTCATTGACTCTTCTGAAGAATACTCTGCCTACCAGCATATTTTTTAATAGAGATGAGTAAAATAATTAGTCACGTACGTTGCGTTGTTGAGACTCTCGATTAGGCTGTAATTTCGAGGGTCGTTGGTCTAATTCATTTTCATTCGCTTTTTTTTCTAGGTTCAATTCTACTCATGGTCGAAGATTTTTTTTTATGATATTATTATTTTTTTTTTAGGATTCCAAAAAAAATCTGTTTGTGTGTTTGAATTTGCAATTTTCATAATATCAAGCTTAATTTATTGCATGTTTGAAGTTTTTCATAATTCACTTTTATTTACTATATTTATAATAACTCTCGCAATTTTTATAATATCAAGATTAAAATTGGTACACAAGTTGACTATCATATGAAAATATTTGTAATTAAATTTGATCGTAATCGGTTGGCTGTTTCAAATTTTATTGCATTTTCGAATTTTTATAAAATCCACTTTTTATTTTCTGTCTTTATGATAGCTCTCGCAATTTTTGTGAAGCTTAAGATTGGTACACAAGTTGACAAGTTTATTTTTTCAAAATTTAAATGGTAAAAATGAATCGTCTTAAGCCTATGAATATTATATCGCTGTTTACTGAGTTATACGTATTATCTTAAGACTGCAGAACGTCTTAAATCTAAGAGCATAAATATGTAACAGTTGGCCATATCTACATTGCACTATACTCTGACTAAGTAAACCTAATAAGAGAACGAATATACCAGGTCCAAGTAAATAAACGGGAGTGCGAAACCGAAATGTAATTTCTGCAAGGTAATACGAGAGAGCCAAAACATAGCTGGTCCACGTTGGATTTACGAATGATAATTTACGAACATGACATAATGTATATTAATTTGAAACGATTAATTTTATTATTATAAATAATAAATAAATAAAATAATAATTGAAAACCACATTTGATGGCAAACGTTTCAGAGATGTTATTTTTTCAAGGTGAAAAACGCCTGATTAATTCTGTCATCTTATTTTTTTTAAAGTTTGTTAATGAAAAAACTGATGTTTCGTTCTTAATAAATTAATTATAAATATTCTAATTATAAAAAATAAAGAAATTATAAAAAAGTCTTTCTATTCGAAATTTTACATACATTTTAAGATTTTGTTTGTACATACCCATGTACGAATTTCAAACCGGCTATGTCTTGTCCCAGTACAGTTGCCAATGTTGTCGATACTGGCTATTAGTTCTGGGGAGGTACTGAATCATTACTTACTTAATGCTGGGGCATTAAGTAATTATTTTCTAATATTGGCGTAATACTAACTGACAGTACTGATGGTGTAGTGCTTTTAGCTAGGCTTGGGCCAGAGTTCATTGATTGGATGGAGCCGAGGTCCAGTTTCAGAAGCGAGCCAGTGGCGGGACAATTGGTATGAACATTACCGACTATTAATATTCATATTATTATTAAATTTATATATTACATAATAAAAATATGTTATTATATTAATTATATTGATTATTTTTCTCATCTAAATTTCGACCAATGGAATTGCACCATTCGACGTCACGTGGGGCAAGCTACACGGTATTATACTGATTATTTTTTCAACTCCAATTTCGACCAATCAGAGCGCGGTATTCAACATCACGTGGTACAGCTAGGGTAAAATTATATCGATAATTTTTCGAAAATTTCCCGGCTCGGTTGCTAAGCGATAAACAATAATTTTTTTGACACTTGTAACCTCTGCGAATCTTTAAAACGTCAAGGTACTATTAACGGTCGTCAATATGAGTGAGTCAAAAAAGCGATTTGGTGATGAATCGCTTCAGAACATCGCTAAAAAAATAAAACAAAATGTCCCGGCAAATACAGAAAAGAGTAAAAAATCGATTTGGGCGCAATTCACTGCATTTTGTGCAGAGAGGAAATATGTGTTGGATGCAACATAGGTTTTTGTTCTGATTATGAAATTTCCTTGTCAGAATGATAATTTTTGTCTCATGGTGCAATTCCATTTGTCGCAATTTGAATAGAAAAAATAATCCCCCGAATACCACTCGAGCTTCGAAATTAATCTGATATTTCCCTCCAGGTTCCCTGCAAACAAATAAACTCGTCAAGTTTTCCAGAAAAATCACTCGCGCTACGCGCTCGTGATTTTTTAACCTGGAAAACTTGACTCGTTCATTTGTTTGCAACGAACCTGTCAGGAAATATCCGATAATTTCAAAGCTCTTGTGGTATTACAAGTGATAATTTTTTGATAATTTTGCGTGTTGGTTATATATATATAACCAACACCCAAAACAAAAAATCATTTAGCCGCGTCAACCATCTGTCAAACTGACAGATTGAATTTTATTGTGGCAGTCAAAGGATTTTTATTTGATATGAGTAGGTTTGGAGTTGAATCCTTGCAAAATATTGATGAAAAAGTAAAGGGAAATGTCCCTGTTAATACGATTAAATCGAAAACCTCAGTCTGGAATCAATATACAAATGTCTATAACAATTGTGCATTTAACTGCAATACTTTAAACGTGAATTAAAAGGTTTTTGTTCTGATTATGAAGTTTCCTTGTCAGAACGATAATTTTTGTGTCATGGTGCAATTCCATTTGTCGCAATTTTAATAGAAAAAATAATCCCCCGAATACCACTCGAGCTTCGAAATTAATCTGATATTTCCCTCCAGGTTCCCTGCAAACAAATAAACTCGTCAAGTTTTCCAGAAAAATCACTCGCGCTACGCGCTCGTGATTTTTTAACCTGGTAAGCTTGACTCGTTCATTTGTTTGCAACGAACCTGTCAGGAAATATCCGATAATTTCAAAGCTCTTGTGATATTACAAGTGATAATATTATTTTATTAATATTTAAAAAAGAAAAAAATAAAATTAAAAATTTTAAAAAAACTCCCGACTTAAAAAAAAACTATATAAAAAAAATTTGATTTTATAAATTCAATATTCATAAAAATTAATCTGAAAAGGATAAAATAATTTCCGGTATCGTTTTAGTGAACAAATCATTTGAATAATAATAATTTATTTACTGCTGTCAATACAGTCCGGAGACGTCTTCTTCTGGGTTGGCAAATGTTCTTATTGTATATAATCATTCTTTTCTATAAGTGTCCAGACGCCAGCGCGTCACTTGATAGGCAATAGATGATTACGATATTTGAGGGACGTCTCCCGACAGTATTGACAGCAGTAAATAAATTATTATTATTCAAATGATTTGTTCACTAAAACGATACCGGAAATTATTTTATCCTTTTCAGATTAATTTTTATGAATATTGAATTTATAAAATCAAATTTTTTTTATATAGTTTTTTTTAAGTCGGGAGTTTTTTTTAAATTTTTAATTTTATTTTTATTTCATACTTTTTAAAGTTCATCCTTAGGTGAATATGTACATTTACATGACAGCAGACCAGGAATGAGGTAATGGCTAGACGTGTAAGATATAAATAATAAAAAAAAGTAAACAATACACAGATTATTTATTTATTAGTATCGTCGTACACTACGCTTCATCGAATTGTTTGTGTAAGGTTAGTACACTGCAGACGATGGATTTATTGGGAATGACTAATGGCGGTAATAAAAAAATATTTTCAAACGGGCTTTTTGAAAAAACACTCTTACCTCAGCGAGTTAGTAACTTATTGTACCGAAATATGTCTAATAACCATCTTATTCACTGTCAGAATTGATGTACCAAATTTGGTTAAGCCATTTATTGTGAATTCGGAGAAAAGTGGCGAAATACATTAATAGTACACAGCAGACGATGGATTTGCTTGAGATGACTAATGGCGGTAAAATCAATATTTTCAAACAGGTTTTTCAAAAAATACTTGTAATTCAGCGAATTAATAATTTATCGTACCGAAATATGTCTTAGAACCATCTTTATCACTGTCAGAATCCATGTGCCAAATTTGGTCAAGCCATTTGTTGTGGTTTCGGAGAAAACTGGCGACAAAGAAATCCGAATCGATCAGCTGATCACCGTGAAACGCATAACACCCGTCTTTTTGCCCGGCGGGCAGTCGGGAGTAAAAAAGTGATCACTTCACAATTACAATTTTTTCGTGATGCTCCCTGATAAGTGATTTGTGGGGATTTGAACCTAAGACCTATCGACCTACCTAACTACCTATCTACCTAAGAGCGTACACGCTAACCACTAGACCAAATCGACTGAACATGTCAGTGGAGAGACACCCACCAGTGAATGGACGGTCTAGCACATTACGCCGTTTATTAAGAAAGCGGTGAGTAATGCACCAACGGCAGGTTTATTTTTCGTTTCCTAGTACCTTCAGAGAGATCGCCTACTTATTAGATGACCTTTCAATGTTTACTATTTTGAAGAAAAGATACAAATTCGTGCGCGTGAGCTCAGTCGTCTCGGAACAACGTACCAAACACTAAGATATGTAGAAAATCATCGTTTTTAGAATAAGATTTTCAGAGCGAGTTTTATTCAATTCTTTGTTCAAAATTATTCGATTATATAAAATAAAGTCCAGAGAATCATTTCCGCGTCTCGGAAGTCGAGATCGGTAGACGAAAAGACTTATTATCACGCGTAAAACCTAGTGAATGGACAACTGTCCATTCATTGGTATATCCCGTATACCGCTTTTTGCCAATGAATGGACGATTTCCACAGAAATAATAGTGATTGTCTTATTGTACTATAGGGTGGTCCATATTTAACTTATATTTTTTTATTCTTTTGGGCATTTGAAAAAAGTGTGCGAAATTAAGAAAAAAAAAATCCTCGTGAAATCCCCATGATGTCAAAAAATATTTAGGGGTCGCTACCTGACTCTGACGTAATTTTATTCTATTATTCGTAATTTTTTTCTTTTTTTTTTCATCGCTCAACTTTTAATCTCAAATAAGAATATGAAGTCAAAATTTTTTTTTCAAAATTCAAAAATCAAAATAAAAAAACAGAAATTTAAATGTATCGCAAATCCCAAACGTGATCTTTTTTTAAATGTTATTTTTAATGTGGAAAAAAATTCTCGAAGAGAAAAGTCAAAATCTGCGATTGTAGTTCCTTTTTTTTAAATTTTGATTTCATTTTTTTCACTTCGTGACGTCATATTGGTTGCAAAGTCGTCGTATTTTTTTTCGTCACTCATTTCATACTCAAAATAGTATCAGATGCTGATTCTCCATAAAGAATGGATTTTTTTTCTCATGAATAATTCGAGCGCTACGAGTTTTTTTTTAAATAAAAAAATAAAAAAATCATCAAAATTATCAAAAACAATCAATTTTTTTATCACCATATGTGACTAATTGTGGGACCAATAAACGAAAGATATCTTTCACTATTTGCGGAGTCAATATCTGCAATTTACGTTGTCGCCACGATTTTTGGTTTTATCCATCTAACATTTTTACTCATACAGATTTTTTGTTTTACTCATGTGTTGCTCAGCATTATTTACATATATTATTAAGTTACATAATTTTTTAGCATATCTTACTTTCTATACCGTCTATTCATTGGCCAAAATCCCGTTCACTCACTGGCAAAAATAGCGTCCATTCACTGGGTTGAAGCCATCCATTTACTGGCAAGAACGTCTATTCACTGGGGTTTTCTGCATTATCGTATTCAAACTTTGATATAAACTTTATCATGAATCAAATGTAGTTTACAATTATATGAATCGAAAGAGTGAATTATAATGAATCCGATGGTCTCAAAGTACTTTGAAATCTGGACAGATATTACAGAGTTACGGATGGCTGAAGTAACCGAATTGCCTAACCGTTCACTGACTGATACTAGACTTTCATAAAGGTTGCTTCGAGTATAACGGTCACAGAAATATAGACGGATTTGAGTAAAAATATGCCACCAGGCATTTTTGATGTCACTGATTATGAATCTGATCTTAAAATTGAGAGATTCAAAATGGCGGAGCCAATATGGCGGACTGAAAATGCTAAAAGTAACGTGCTGTGAATAAGACTCCGTACTCGAAAACTATCTATGTCGTTGACTACGAATCTTAACTGCACATTAGGAAATTCAAAATGGCGAATCCAATATGGCGGACCAGAAATTAAAAACCGTTTCGATTTAGATGAAACTCAACACCCATAGGTTTTCGCAGTCCCTGATAACGAATCTGAATGCGAAATTCATGAATTAAGTCACGGGTTCAAGATGACGTACCGAAATGCAGAATTTCAAAATAGCAGACTAAAATGTAAGCCGCAACTAAATTTCAATCAGAGACTGGATACATAAAGGATTTCGATGTTACTTTATACGAATCTGAATACAATTTTTTTCAATCAAAAAGTCATACATAAATACAAGAACGGACAAATTTAATGGATGTATAGTTACGACATGAGAAGTCTTATCTAAGACACGCTCGGTACTCAGACAACTGTCAGGCGTGCATTGGTTCTGTTGTTCAAGCAGTACGAAACGCAAGTGTCGGGAAAATATGACGCCAGTACTCAGCCGCATATCAGGCTGATACTGATGAAGTCTCGACGGACTGCCGTCTATGTCAACTTAGAAGTACTGACCTCCAGAACTGACGCAGAGTATGGGGTCAGTAGTTAATCGGTACTATAAAAGGACTGCCTCACAACACTTGGCAGACAAAAGTAGCACTGTGACAATTGACATCACAAGACACGCGCAGTACTCTGGCGACTGTTGGCTGTGCGATGGCTATAACGTAAAGCCGGTACTTAAGGTTGTTGATCAACGGCATTAGGAAGGGGATAGGTGAGGTGATGTGCGGGGTGTGGGGCAGGCACGGCAGGCGGAGCGACGTCAGCTCACTTCGCATAGTTTCACGATGTATTGTCTAACATTTTTTGTAATTTTTCTTCAAAAACACTTATAACCCCACAAAAAAGTTACACCGTCATAATCCTCAGACTCTGCACTGTATAATATGCGTTTTTCATAAAGCTGGCAATTCCCACACGGAAGATATAAATAAATAAATGTGGTCGGTGATGCCTCACGCTATATAACCAATGTATATCTACGTGCTATTTGGTATCAATTTTAACGTTCAATATCTCGAAAAAGAATGTTATAATCGGTTTAAACTTTTTTAGCAGTCGATGAAGAAAACCTTCACCTATGCACTGTATAAATTTCGAAAAGCTGACACCATTTTTACGTTTTTGATCAACAACCTTAAGACAAGTGCTGTGGCAGAGCCAACCCAGTACTCAGCCGGATGTCAGGCTGGTATTCATAAAATTTGTTTGCCGACAATGAGACAAGTTGTCGTTTAGTCTACGCTCAGTACTTCGTCGACTCTTGGCAGTGTTTCAAAAATATTTTTTACCATTACTTAAGCGCGTATTGCCCCAGCATGGCCGAGGATCTGTGCGGTGTGTCGAGTGGGAACCAGAATGATTTCCTCGCAAGTGCTACGACAATTGTCATCATAAGACCCGCCCAATACTGTGGCGACCGTCGGCCGTGCGTCAGCATATTGCGCAGGAAGTATTTAACACAAGTGTCGTGACAGTATCACCCCAGTACTCAACCGGATGTCAGGCTGGTACTCATGAAATTTGTTTGCCGACAATGAGACAAGTTGTGGTTTAGTCTACGCTCAGTACTTCGGCGAGTCTCGGCTGAGTACCATATATTTTATCTTGGAAGTACTGGCTGCCAGATTCGACCGAGTACAGGACCAGTGATTTGACAACACTGCCACAGCACTACCTAACAACACTTGGCAGCCGAGCTTGTTTCAGTACTGGACCGTGTTGGTAACCGGAATTCGCACATGGGGTACTGTGCGGTCCGTCGAGCTGGAATTATAATAATGTACTTACCGTAAACATGATAAGTGTGAACATAAGATACATTACGTACTCAAACGAATGTCGGCCGAGCGTTGACAATATTTTTTAACCAGTTCCGAAGAAATGTGTTCGGGCCGCGTGATCCTAGTACTTTGACGACTCTCGGCAATGCGTCGACAATATTTTACAGTCTGTATAAAACATAAATATCGAGTCAGTATAACCACAGTACTCAGTCGCACATCGGGCTGATACTGGCGAGGTTTGCTCGCCGATCAAAACACTAACTTTAGCATAATCCACGTCCAGTACTCAAACGAATGTCGGCCAGGAATCAGCAATTATGTTTAGTCAGTGCTGTACATAAGTGCTGGGACAGTATGACCTAAGTACCCTGATGACTCTCGGCCATGCATTGTCATACTATGCAGCCTACAAAGCATGAGTGTCGGGGCAACATGATCCCAGTACTCAGACGCATTTCAGGCTGATACTAGCGATGTTTGCATGCCGAACATAAGACGAGCTTCGGCCTAGTTCACGCACAGCACCTATACGACCCAAGGCCGTGATTTGACAACATCATTCGGCCAGTACGTATTACACGTATCGCACTAAAATGATCGAAGTACTGTGCTGTGTATTGAGCTAGAACCATAATAATTTACTCGTCGACAGTATGACAAGTGTCAACGCAAGACCCATTCAGTACTAAAATAAATGTCGGCCGTGCATTGGCAATATCGTTTAGCCAGAACGAAGCAGAAACGTTGGGACAGTGTAACTTCAGTACTCTAACGAGTCATGGATATCCGTCGATAATATTATGAAGCCTGTATAAAACGTAAATTTCGGTGCAGTATAATGCCAGTACTTAGTTGTATGTCAGGCTGATACTAGCAAAGTTTGCTCTATGACAATAAAATGAGTTTCGACCTAGTCCGGGCCCAGCACTCGCACGACGGTCGGCGGTGTTCCGGAAATATATACAGCGCACAACTGTCGGGACAGTATTACAGCAATACTCAGCCGAATGCCAGGCTAGTATTGGCAAAGTTTGCTTGCCGACAAAAAGATGAGTTTCGGCGAAGTCCGCTCCCAGTACTTGGACGACTTTCGCCGGTGGTCTAGACATATATTGAGCCAGTACGAAGGTCAACTGTCGGAACAGTATTATTTCAGTACTTAGTCGCTTATCAGGGTAGTACTGGCAAAGTTTGCTCGCCGACAATAAGATGAGTTTCGGCCTAGTCCGGGCCCAGCACTCGGACGGCTCTCGGCGATGTTCCGGCAATATTTCAGCCAGTACTACGCACAACTGTTGGGACACTACTACCCCAGTACTCAGCCGAATTCCAAGCTAGTATTGGCAAGGTTTGCTTGCCGACAAAAAGACGAGTTTCGGCGAAGTTCGCTCCCAATACTTGGACGACTTTCGCCGGTGGTCTGGAAATATATTCAGCCAGTACGAAGGACGACTGTCGGAACAGTATTACTCCAGTACTCAGTCGCATGTCAGGGTAGTACTGGCAAAGCTTGCTCGCCGACAATAAGATGAATTTCGGTGTAGTCCGGGCCCACCACTCGGACAGCTCTCGGCGTAGTGATGCCGCGAGAGACGCGAAAAACGAGACGAGACGACAAAAAAACAGTCGAGACAGACTCGAGGGGATACGAGAGACGAATATTTCATTTATCGTTGTTTCGAGACAAGACGAGAGAGGCTACGCGAGAATTTCGAAAATCTCGACTTATCGAAACAGTAAACCATAATTTACCATAATTCGAGAATATTGGTCCAACAGTTGAAGACATTTACACAATATTGTTTTTTGAACTATATAAACTTGTCACGATATTTTTGTAAATTACTGCTTACAATTTAATTTATGTATGCACAGACTATTGCTGTACTTCAGCTTTTATCATAGACGTATATGAAAACTTTGAAACTACGAATTTAAGCATGTTTTTCCCCATCTCTTCCCCCATCGTAATTTATGCATAGAGAAGTAAAAAGATTTTAAATGAATGAGATTATGTAGAAAGAAAAAATATTGTTAACGTACGAGATCTTGAAGAAAGCACAAACATGTTGAATAAATGAAATTTTTAAGAAAGTCATAAGATTTTGTACAAACGGGATTTTAAAGAAAGTGAAAACGTTGTGAATGAATGAGATTGTAAAGAAAGCGAAAATATTTTGAATAAATAAGATTATGAAGAAAGTAAATAAATTTTTATTTACTTCATAATCTCATTAATGCAAAATCATTTCGCTTTCTTCAAAATCTCATTAATTCAAAATCTCTACTCTTCCTTCACAGTCTCATTTATTGAACATTTCTTAAAAATGACTTTCTTAAAAATTTTACTCATTTAAAATTTCTTCGAAATCTCATTGATACAATTTTTTTTCACTTTCTTCAAACGTAAATCATTCAAAATCTTTTTGCTCTCTTTAAAACCTGATTCATTTAAATTCTTTTTACTATCTTCAAAACGTTATACCTTTGAAATGACTCTTGTCGTTCGAGAATATTTCGAGACAAGAGAACATTTTTCTATCGACCTTCGAGACAAGACGAGACGATATTGCTATCGCTATTTGTTGATACGAAACGAGAGATGCCCAACTCTCGTCTCGTCTCGTCTCGTGGCAACACTATCTCGGCGGTGTTCCGGCAATATATTCAGCCAGTACGAACGCACAACTGTACGGACAGTATTACCCCAGTACTCAGTCGCATGTCACGCTAGTACCGGTAAAATTTGCTCGCCGACGTTAAGACGAATTTCGTTCAAGCCCACGCCCAGTACTTCGACGAAGCCCGGCTGAGTGCCGTCCATGTTATCATGGAAGTACTGGCCACAAGTACTGGCGCAGCATGGTGCCAATTGTTAATCAGTACTGTAACAACACTGCCCAACGTTTTAGTACTGGACCGTATTGGCAACTCTGGCAGTATACCAGAATTCATAAATGGGTACCTATAAAAAATATCCCAAAATATTTTTAAAACATAGAAGAATTTATTTTTCCACTTTGGCTTGCTGATCACGAACTTTCTTGTTTGTCATAATATTTCTCTGATTTTTTTTTCGAATTCTTAAATTCTGGCTTTTTTGCAGCTTTAAATATTTATAATTAAAAAACGTAAATAAAGAAAAATTCGAAAAAAATTCTGCATGCTTTCACGTGGAAGAATGACATAAAAAATTGTGGACCAGTTTTAACAAGGTAAGTGTCGGTCGTTATGGTCGAGTTGGTATGGAATGCCTCATATAAAAAAAAAAACCCTTGAAAATAAACCACTGGTTTTTTGCACAGACTGCTTAGCGAAATTGCTAGACCCTCTGTGGAAATAGTCGTTCTGCGCTTCTTGCAAAAAAGTGCGGATTTTGAACTAGAGAAGGGGAAAAAGAGATGATGGGGTTGGGGCTACCGGGTAATGAGAGCCTTGAGGGTTGACTGTAAATTTATCTTATTTATTTAATCCAAGTGTTCACCATAGCTGCGATAGGATTTATTATATACGTGATTATTGTAATATATTTTTCCCTGATAAATATTTTTTTATCTACCATTTTTCAACTCGCAAACGGAAATAAACGATGCACCGTAGAATCTTGGACATTGATTCCTTATTATTTTTCAATTTTTATAAAATTATCTCGTGATGACAATTAATGAAGAAAAAATGCACAAGTATTGTAATTTGCGTCACTGTCTTAAATAAATAAAAAAAATTAAGTTTAGCGGATTTTTGCTTATCAAGAAATAATAATAAAGGAAAATTCATGTATCCATATAATCATGTATTAAAATAATGTCTTAGTCTCTTTAACAGAGAACATATAGTGAAATACAACCTTAGCTATTTTGTTTTATAGTTAGTGCAACTTTATTATTGCAGTTCCAATGGCCATTTCAAAATTGTTAAATAATTTCTCAAGGAATACTATGCTTGTGATTATATTTTCTATGAAAATTACGTCTTATCTATCGCTATTTCATTTCAATTAAAATTAATTTTAATTAATTTTTAAAACAATATATATTATATATGTTTAAAACAATATAAAACTATCATTAATTAGTACAAATAACTTTTTTTAAATAGCTGAGGTTGTAGGTCACTATAAATTTATAGTTACTAGTATCTTTTCTTTTTTCTCAGTGCAGATGGCTATCTACGAAGGTAAATTACCCTTTGTTGGAATTCTGTGTATTTTTTTTCATACGAAATTCACAGTGACATTTGGTTCTACTCGAAAAGCCGTCTACGGAATTTTTAAATAGGGACAGAAATTAGGTATTGTGAATATACAAGCCAAGGAAAAAGAAATATATTTTTCAAAATTACGGTGCTGGAACAATAATTATACAGAGAATTAATAAGGTTCTTTATGATTCGTGAGCCACGCGTCCTTGCACTTGAATGACTTATTAACCCAACGTCAAGACTTTAATCCAGTTACATTCCCGCCTCCCGAATCTAAAAAAAAGAAAACATTGCGATACAATTAGAGGTGAAAGATGAAAGGAATTCTCGATTTCAATCGTATATTATCGGTTTTATCTAGTCCAATTCGATGTAATGACAGGATTCTTTGTGAAATAATGAAGACTTGAAATTATCAAGGTCAACTGAGCTTATTAGGGAAACTGGAATTGGCATTCCTTAATTTTATAGATTTTTTCAATTAAAAGAAAAATTATTTTCATTTCATTTTATTTTATTTTTTTTTATTAAAAACAAAATTATTTTTATTTTATTTTTATTTTTTTTTAATTTGCATTTTTTTTTTAAATTTCGTGTACAAGAGAAAATTCGTTTATGCATTTCTAAGGGGCTTGGGACTCCTTAGAAATTGTGGAATATCTCGCAGTTCTGATGCTTCAATTTTTCGAATATCTGAATTGGGCTTGGCGTATTTCAAATGCGATGCAAGTTGTACGCCTATGAAAAGTTAAATTAAAATTCTAACATCGCCCTTAATTAAATTATAAATATATTAATAAAATTCTAATACAATTCTACTTACCCTTAATTTGAGAATATTTTTCAAGTATAAATTATCGAACAACTTTTTGCACATCATCCGATGAGAAAGTATCAAGAAGATAAGTCTGTTTGATAATACATTTTCACTTAATGTTTTGGGTCGATACGATTAACTTATTTTCTCGACAGAAAAAGTAAAGTCGATCATCTGTCAACTTAAGATGGAATATCCAGTTCCATCTTGGATTGGTTTATTTATCATGAGGATTTACTTGGTGCATTGGTAAGAGTATCATAGCACACCGACGTGATGTTAGACTTTTATGCCGGCTAAAATGTTACATCAATGCTTGCCCCTCGACAGTGACGTGGGTTTCAAAGACAAGATATCGGATTTCAGCCTCGAGGTCAACGTGAAGAACGTTTTCGGCATCTAGTTTCATTTTAAACGAATACTACGCATACAAACGGCCAAAATAGTTGCATAAATGATTGTAGTGTTCGTGCGAAATCTCAGTAACGTTCTAGTCAATGGAGTCATAGTCACATAGTTGGAGTCGGATTCCGAAATTTAATATCTCACCCACATTTTTGACGAAATTCTCTAGAAAACATTTCCCAAAAATGTAGGTGAGATATTAAGTTTCGGAATTTTGGACCTTCGTGTATTTACCATTCGGAAGTTTAACCCGGCCCCTGTGATGATGAGAATGAGAGAGGAATGTGAGGTTGGGATAAGATTTCTCTTAAGGCCCATTTTTTAAGTCCTTTGACGAGAACCCTAACCAAGCCCTGATTTTTCTAAAAGTTATCTTAATCAATCTTTATCGGGCACCTGATTTTTCTGAGTCTCTTTATGAGCTTCCTTCTAGGGCCTGATTTTTTCCTGCCATTCATGAAACCCCTCTCCAGGCTCTAGATTTTTTTCAGCCCTTTATGAGACCCCTTAACAGGGTTTGATTTTTTGAGCCATTTACGAGACACCTCTCTAGACCCTGATTTTTTCCAGCCCTTTATGAGAACTCTCCCCGATCCTGATTTTTTCATCTCTTCTGAGACCCCTCCCCACATGACCTGATTATTTAAAACCCTTTATGAGACTCCTCTCCACGGCCCAATTTTTAAAAGCCTTTTCTGAGACTCCTCTCCAGGCCCTGATTTTTTTCATCCCTTATGAGACCCTTCTCCAGGCCCTGATTTCTTTCAGCCCTTTATGAGATAGCTCAACAGGCTTTGAATTTTATCAGCCATTTATGAGACCTCTCTCCTGGCCCTGATTTTTTTCACTCCTTTATGAGACTCCTCTCCATGTCCTGAATAAATAATTTAAAAAAAAACATAAACTTGAGCTCTGCATATCACTTTCTCATTATTTTACTTCGCATTTGGTTCGAAAATTTTCGTCATTGTTTGCGTGATGTATAACTAAAATCAAACGGTGCAGAATTTTCCACTGTTCTAGACTATGAAAGACCATCTGCATGAAGAAAGATGCAGAATAATTTGAACATTCTCACAATAGAAGCTATGTGAAAGATGAGAAATAATGGGGAAGCAACGAGAAAGGCTCAACTTTGTCCTTTTGTTTTAAATAATAAGTTTCATAACTTTTGAACACTATTGTCTATCAGAAGGAAGATTCTTCCCCAACAAACTTGTGTTCGACTAGAATTTAGCAGACATTTCTTATTTGCTAGCTTCAGATGTTCACGATTTAGTGAGCATACAATAAAAATAATAAAAAAATAAAAGAATAAAAGAATAAATCAAAACGTCGATTAAATTTCTGTCACTCTACAATTTACCATTAACTGAATGTGATTTTTAAATATTTTTAACATTCATAATAGGTTGATCAATATTCCGAAATCAAATTTTCCACTAGAATAATGCAACAATTCGTTGAAGCTCATTTCGCCAATAAAACACGAGTAAACGAAGCATACAATTGCACACACTAATTTCAGGGGAATTAATTTAAAAAACTAATAAGCATTATAATTCTGTTTTCATCCTGTGTCGCAACCATGTGGTTGACTGAACAAATGTCATTGCAGTGCGTAATACACAGAAAATACGCAGGCTGTAATAGTCATTAAGGGTCATGAAATGAGATCATCTGAAAAAGCTTCGCTCGGGGTCAACGTGAATACCCTGCATAAATTTTTCTCTAGTACCTTCCTCTAGTACGACTTTTAACGGGTATGGTAATTGAAGGAGACCGTAGGGCATTATAACTCTTCCACTGCATACGAAAAACACAATAACTCAAGGTTGGCACTCCTGTAAAAAAAAACATACTACAAAGTAGAACCTTGCATATTTTTCGTTTTTTTTTCAGAAGCCATAATGCTACCTCTACCAAGAACTATGATTATCAATGTTGACTTTTTTTGTAGAGAAAGCTTAGTCAAATCTGAAAAGTAATTCTAAAACTTTAGATATGCATTGCCAGTTTCGGATTTATTTAACATCAATTAATCTTAATTGTAACTGTGTTTGAGTAGAAATCATCACTACAAAATATTGAAATTGGCACGAGTACAGTGTCCTTATCATTTTGCATGTTGAAAAACGACGATAGCTCTGCTGCAGTAGTAGAACAATTTGCATTCACACTCACATTCACACGCACACTCACACTCACATTCACACTCTCACACGCACACTCATACTCACATTCACACTCACACTCACATTCACACGCACACTCACATTCACACTCTCACACGCACACTCACACTCACACTCACACTCACACTCACACTCACACTCACACTCACACTCACACTCACACTCACACTCACACTCACACTCACACTCACACTCACACTCACACTCACACTCACACTCACACTCACACTCACACTCACACTCACACTCACACTCACACTCACACTCACACTCACACTCACACTCACACTCACACTCACACTCACACTCACACCTACACTCACAGACTCACACACACACACACACACACACACACACACACACACACACACACACACACACACACACACACACACACACACACACACACACACACACACACACACACACACACACACACACACACACACACACACACACACACACACACACACACACACACACACACACACACACACACACACACACACACACACACACACACACACACACACACACACACACACACACACACACACACACACACACACACACACACACACACACACACACACACACACACACACACACACACACACACACACACACACACACACACACACACACACACACACACACACACACACACACACACACACACACACACACACACACACACACACACACACACACACACACACACACACACACACACACACACACACACACACACACACACACACACACACACACACACACACACACACACACACACACACACACACACACACACACACACACACACACACACACACACACACACACACACACACACACACACACACACACACACACACACACACACACACACACACACACACACACACACACACACACACACACACACACACACACACACACACACACACACACACACACACACACACACACACACACACACACACACACACACACACACACACACACACACACACACACGCACACACACGCACACACACGCACACACACGCACACACACACACACACACACACACACACACACACACACACACACACACACACACACACACACACACACACACGCACACACGCACACACGCACACACGCACTCACACACTCACACACTCACGCACGCACACACTCACACTCACTCACACACACTCACACACACTCACACACTCACGCACTCACACACTCACACACTTACACACTCACACACCTACACACTTACACACTCACGCACTCACACACTCACACACTTACACACTCACACACTCACACTCACACTCACATTCACGCAGAGCAAAAGTTCAGGAAAACAAAGCTTTCTCTATGAGAGAGCGAAATCAAGGTTAGTTAAATTTAAGTTATACCGTAACTAAAAGTGGACGTCAAGCCTTTCAGAATTATTTTCAAACACACACATGTACAAACATCGGTAATTTTCTTCACGACTTCTCTCAACGTTTCATACAATTTTCAGCACATTAACATGAAAATAAAATAATGAATAAATTTTCGTGAAAACAAAGTTTTGTCTATGCGGAAGTAAACCAACAAAATTGGGTATGTGGTTTTCTTTTCTTATTGTGCCCTTGCACGCGGCCGTTTACAATGGTTCACGGGGATGTGAACGTTAGCTTGCAGCTGGTACTTACACTTAAATGCGGCATGAAGCTATGTGTGTGTCCGCGCGGGGGTCGAGACGTGTTTTGCTGCGCACGCATCCTTGAATGAACGTGCTTTTGAAGCTCAGTATCTCTAGCGAAGTTCTTGGGTACGGTGCGAGGAATCCTGGAGCTTCTCGGACAGTATAACTGTTGCCCGCGTAGCACTTGTTGTTCCGGTTAAAGTACAACGTAGCGCGGAAAACTTTTCAACGCTTCACAATAATTTGCATACCTTAAAACAAATCATGTACATTGCATAATATTATTTACCACCGAAATAAGTGCATTAAAATATAAAAGCTTTTTCTATGCACAACAAAATTAAAAATTGTTTTAGTGATGAACCGAAAAATAATTAAGTCGTTGAATAAATAAAATATATATTTTTTTCTCTAATACCTTATCATTTAATTCAAAGCAATTCCGTACAAATTAATTTAGCTCTAACTGTTCCATAAAAAAAAAAATTAAATAAAAACGAGATCGCGAATATTAATGCGAAAGTGGAAATTTCTTGATGACATTTTTTTTTTTTTGCCATTTTGCAGCTGAACGGATTGATATTAAATCGGAAAGTTTTGTGTCAATCTAAAGTTTCCAGGCTTTGGAGATATATAGTAGAATTGTGAAGGACGTGGAATTCGTACTGAAACTTGACTAAAGCATTTATTACTGAACCCGGGTGCACTTTATACAGAAACTTGAAATTGAATAAGAGAAAATAATACCACTGGCGAAGATGTCGCGACGTCCTTTCATTTCGAGTCTACTAACACTCAGCTTGAGTACAACACATGTTCGTAACGTCTTTCAAGTTGCGGTGTAATTTCGGTCGAAAAACCGTCTTCACGAACTGTCGTTAAATTATCCATAATTAAAAATATTACAAGGTTAAGGGTTACAAAAAAATAACCTAAATTGACGAAAGTGATCTTAATTGATTTGATTTAATAAAATTATTTGTGTGCAAATTCTACTAATGTACTATATACATTGGACACCAGGAACATTAAATTCATGTTCGAAACGGAAAAATAAGAAAAGTGTTAAATCAAAAATTTTATTATAAAAAAAGAAATGAATTTTTTAAATTTCTAATGGAAAAATTATTTCTCTGTGTGCAAATAATTGGAATGTATTATAAATTCGAGAGTTCGACAATGTGTAAAGATAAATTAGTGAAACTGTTAATTCACCATTTTAAAAATACGTAAATAAAAAAATCATATAAGATACGAATTTTTTCAATTACGAAAAACCATACAAATTGTTCTTACAAATTAATAAAAGCTGCTTGTTAATAATAGAAATACCGGAGTTCAATGGTACATAATAAATTTTCATTTGAAAGCTAAAAAAAACTGTAACATCAAAATGTAAATAAATCACCAATAACATTTTTTATCTTCATGTGAAGTGATAAAATCACCGTTAAAATATTGCAAATGTATTATTCACCAGATTTCAATTATGTATGAATTGGAAAGTCAATAAAACTGCAACATTAAAGTTTTAATAATCCACGAATAATGAAAAAAAGTTCAATATCAGATTCAAACTCTCACACAAACTGATAAATCCAGTGTATATATAATACAAATGTATTTATAAATGTCAGAGTTCAACGGCACATAATCGATCATAATTTAAAAATAGAAATAATAAAATTCCGTATTTGAATAAACGCAGAAAAAATAGATAACCGACAATTTATTTAAATTGCATATCCATAATACAAATGTATTATAAATATTGGAATTTAACGATTCATAATCTCTCGTGTTTGAAAAAGAAAATTAATAAAACTGTAAATTCAACATTTTAATAAACCGCCAATTTGAAAAGTTTTTCATTAAAATCATAAAAGTTTCTGAACTAAAACTATTTAATTGTTTACTTGATATAATATAATTTGCGTGATAATAATACCAATGTATTATTAATATTGAAGAAAAACGAAGAAAAAAAATTGGAAATTGTAACAACAATATTTTGTTTATTATCAAGTAAATTTAAAAAAGTCCCCCCAGGACTTCTTTAAAATACTAAAAAAAAAGTGATAATACGACGTTAATAATACAAATGTATTGTAAACATCGGACTCCAACGACTCTCCAATTATGTTCGAAGAGGGAAATAATAAAACTGTAAAATCGAAAATTTGATGAAACGCTAATAAAAACGAAAAATGAATGGAATGAGTTTGGACCGTTTGTACAATTGTAGTGCGTCGATTCTTGGCCAGGATATAACGTTTATGGCGGGACTGAATCGTACCGAACTTTTCAATCTTCTCGGTGAGGTCTTCATGAGCTCGACGAGACGCAACTTCTTACGATCAGAATTTTCTGATTGCCTCTTTAAGGGTCAGCAACGTCCGTTTGATTTGCCATGGTGGCAAAAACTTACATGGTCAATGGTCTTTGCCGTGATATTGCTGGTTGCGACGGGCGGGAATATCATTGTTATGTGGATAGTTCTCGGTACGTACACTACCTATATATATATATATCTCTCTATATTATTAAGATATCGCGTGGTCCCGACTGTGTGGATTACATAGGGAATTTCACGTCAAAAGGGCCTAGATTTTTTTCGAAGTTCTTCATGGGCTTCGAAACTCGGATTTTTTTTCTCTAACTCACTCAAGGTTCACTAAAAAGTTATAAATAAATTAAGTTTCTCATTTTTTTTTCAAGTACCCAATAATATCATAGTTGTAATTTTTATGAAAAAGAAAAATAATAAAAATATAAAAAATAAAAATAAATAAATTAATTAATTAATTTAAAAAAAATGACCCTATTGTCATAAATTTTGTAAAAAAAAATTCCCCATATCATAGTAATAATTGTAGTAAAAAAAAAGATTGCGCAAAAACGCACTATTACCATTACCATTTTTTTCGGAGGGTTTAACGTTGAGTGCGGAATTTGCAAAAAAATTATCTGCTCCGTGCACCTGATACTCGCAAAGTAGAAAAGTAAAAAAAACTACGCCAAGTCATAAAAATTTATACGCGTGGGTTTGATTCTGTGTAGTGAAAATATTAAAGTTGTCCTTGTGGTATGTTCCGGCTGAGTCAGCACACAATGTCGAGTACCGAAAAATAAAAATTCTGGGATCGTAAAAAGTTATACGATATTACGTGGTTTTAATTTTTTTACTACCCAAATATTGTAAATCCTAATCGATTTTTTTTGCTGAGTCTAGCTACAATGCTACATAGTTTGTAAAATTAATAGCGCAATAAACGTTATGTTATCAAATTTTATGATATTTTCTTTTCTTTTAAATAATTGTACGTCCGATGTGAAAATTATGGCTTTAGGTTTGGTCATTATGTGTTAAAAATGAAAAAAAATTCGACTACACATGTGACAATTTTCGGATTAAAAAGTTGCAGAAGATATTAAATTTAACGTCTTTTCACCTCCTTTAACTGTATTTATAAAATTATTTCACAGCGAAATTTCCACAGGAATTCCAATAAACATTGCATAACATATTTTAATAATGCATCGGAAGGCCAATTTTCAGCTTATTGTTGTCCTTTCACGACATAATTACTTTACTGTTATAATAGTATTGTAATATTATTAAAGGGCCTATTTAAACGGTGTCGTATATAACTTCAGTCGTGTATAACTATGCCGTGTCCAACTTCAGACGTGCAGAAATACGCCGTGTTGAACTACGTCATGTGCAACTTCAGCCTTGTAGAACTATGCCATGTTCAACTTGAGCCGTGTAAAATTATGCTGTGTACAGCTGTACCGTGTGCAACTGTACCGTGTAGAACTTTAGTCGCGTACAACTGTAGCGTGTACAACTTTAGTCGTGTAGAACTGTACCGTGTACAACTTCAGTCATGTAAAACTGTACTGTGTACAGCTTCAGTCGTGTAGAACTGTACCTTGTTCAACTTGAGCCGTGTAGAATTATGCCGTGTACAACTGTACCGTGTACAACTTCAGCCGTGTGCAAATGTACCGTGTAAAACTTTAGCCGCGTACAACTGTAGCGTATACAACTTTAGTCGTGCAGAGTTGTACCGTGTACAACTTCAGTCATGTAAAACTGTACTGTGTACAGCTTCAGTCGTGTAGAATTATATCGTGTACAATTGCAGCCGTGTACAACTGTACCGTGTACAACTTTAGCCGTGTACAACTTCAGTCGTGTAGTACTGTACCGTGTATAACTTCAGTCGTGTAAAACTGTACTGTGTACAGCTTCAGTCGTGTAGAACTGTACCATGTACAACTTCAGCTGTGTAGAATTGTACCGTGTACAACTTCAGTCGTGCAGAACTGTACCGTATACAACTTCAGCCGTGCATAACTGCACCGTGTACAATTTCAGCCGTGTATAACTATACCGTGTATAACTGCAGCCGTGTACAACTGTACCCTGTAGAACTTTAGCCGTGTAACACTGTAGCGTATACAACTTTAGTCGTGCAGAACTGTACCGTGTACAACTTCAGTCATGTAAAACTGTACTGTGTACAGCTTCAGTCGTGTAGAACTATATCGTGTACAATTGCAGCCGTGTACAACTGTACCGTGTACAACTTTAGCCGTGTACAACTTCAGTCGTGTAGTACTGTACCGTGTACAACTTCAGTCGTGTAAAACTGTACTGTGCACAGCTTCAGTCGTGTAGAACTGTACCATGTACAACTTCAGCTGTGTAGAATTGTACCGTGTACAACTTCAGTCGTGCAGAACTGTACCGTATACAACTTCAGCCGTGCATAACTGCACCGTGTACAATTTCAGCCGTGTATAACTTATACCGTGTATAACTGCAGCCGTGTACAACTGTACCCTGTAGAACTTTAGCCGTGTACCACTGTAGCGTGTAGAACTTCAGACGTGTAAAACTGTACCATGTACTACTTCAGTCGTGTAAAACTGTACTGTTTGCAGCTTCAGTCGTGTAGAATTGTACCGTGTACAACTTCAGCCGTGTAGAATTGTACCGTGTACAACTTCAGTCGTGCAGAATTGTACCGTGTACAACTGAAGCCGTGTAGAAATGTACGGTGTACAACTTCAGCCGTGTAGAACTATGTCATGAATAATTTTAGAAAAAAATAGAAATAGAAACAAAATTCTGTAAAAACAATCCTTCCTCCATGAGGAAGCAAAAAACAGTAGCTTCTCTGGAGTAGTATCTTAAACCAGTAAATTGCAAAAAATATTCGAGTGTTCGACAGTTGATAAGGAATGCCGCATATCGAGACCTTTGCTGAATCTAAGAGCTAGAAATTCGACGGCTGTCGCTCAATTAGAGATTGCGCTTGGACATTGTAACGCGCTAGGAAATTGCCTACGTTGATTGCGCTCTATGTACCAATAGTGTTCGTACATATATATTGCTATTTACCAGGTCAGTCTTTGATTACTGTCGTTTGTGTCGAGTATAACTAATGAATATTATTTGCCACCCTTAAACTTGAACCATTGAGTTGCACAACCGTAACCAAGTTTTGTAACGTACCATTATCTTCAGTGTCATGCTGAGGAACCAAAAATATAAAAATTATTGTACACTATTTCTAATCAAATTTATATACAAAAATTCGAATAAAACAAAATGTTTCTACATTTTTTAAATATTTGGAAAAATAGTGAATGTGGTATTATGTCAAGGCCCTGCCAAGGCCTCAACAGTGTGCCAGATTTACGTCCGATGTAACGCTCAAAATTTCTACTCAGGTAGATAATATTCATGTGTGCAAAAATATAGTAACTTATGAAAAGCTTGTAAAAAAAAATGAAAAAATTCTTTATTGCAATTTCCGTACTTTGAAACAATAAAAAGCTTAGTGAAATGGATCTCTACTATTTGTTTCAAATGTTATCTCACCGAATTCGAAATGTTGTTACATTGTTCATTTTCGGAGATTTCAAAGGATAAATATCGAAATATTCGATGGCCTGGGGCAGACAGTGGAAATTTTTTAACTCGTGCTGACGTCCAGTAGTAAAATAATCAATGGACTATAAATCTCTGTTGCACTATTCGAAACAAAACAATATATTGATAACCCTTCTAAATACTGAACTAACTTGTTTAACATAGTGAAATGGCAATAAATTCGCTTCGAGGTGCATCAAGTTAACCGATTTAATATAAAATTAATATATTTTGTTGTGACGTTTTTTTAAAGTAATATTATTTTTTTAATTTTTCTATGGAAAACGAAGAATAAAAAATTGTAAGAGGAGAAATATTTCTAACTTAGTTATCTAAGGAATTAACTAACTATATAATGAACTATCTTATCAATTAGCCTAGTAATCAACTAAATAACCAAGTAACCAAAAAAGTACTAAATATTATAATTAGTGTAATTAGGATCAATAAAAAAAATGTTCGATAACAAATCAATCACAAAAACGTGTACAGATAATATTTAATGGATTCAATATTTTCTAATTAGTTGATCAATTACGTCGTTCGACATTTACCTAAATTTTTATTTTATGTACCCCATAGAGTCTAATTAGTTATTTAGTTAGTTGGTTTTTTTTTTCTTTCTTATAGCTGCTAATTACGAGCAACAGCTTGAACCTGCTGGGATTAACTTTATCCTCTACTCTTTTTTCCACCAGATTTACTCCAGACGAATTATCGAATTTTTCTGGATTCGGTACACAAGATTAAAGTACTTTTCTACGCTTGAGAAACGTGATTTTAGTGAACTGTAAAATTCATTTACAACACAATTTACGAGCAAGGCCATCAGACACCTTGTAAATTACGAAATTACGTTTAATTAAGAATGCTTCACGCACGCATTTCCAAACGAAAGTTTCATTCTAACTGAGCTTAAGTACTTTGCAACAAAAACAAAATCTAGAGAAATCAACATTTTTTTTTAACATACTGAAAACTTTGATTTTGGATGATAATAAATCCAGTTATTAATAAAAGTGTAAAAAAATAATTGTTCAATAGATAACTTTAATAGCAATATATGGGTCATTCCATATCAAGTGGGCCATTAATTTATTTGCCATCACGCCAATTTTTATATATTACTTTATTTTATACATTATTATTACTTTATTTTGTCAAAAAATGGCAGAATTTTTTTTTGGGCATCTACGGAATTTTTTTAATTAAAAAGTACATTTAAATATTTAAATTTTATATAGGAACAAATTTTAAGTACGGTCGGTAATTTTGAATATACAGCAAATTGAAAAAAAAATCGTTATTAAATTTTAGGCAAACCATAGATGCTTAAATTCTGAAATAATTTGGAGATGTTTGTGATACTTTAAACAACTTTAGGAAAAATTATGAACAGTTTATGCGACCATGATAAATTTGGGTGGCCCATTTGGTATGGAATGGCCGATATATATCTGTCATTTTAATCCTCTTCTTGTGTGCAATGATGGGCCGTCGCAATATGTAGATAATTAATTAATCTTTATTGACTGACTCAGTTTGTACTCGTAACCGTCAAATACAAGCAATTCGGCGAAAGCAAGTGACAATTCCTGTCAGGTTAACCCAATACAAAGTTCGACTTCATTATTCTCGTCTCCATAATCCACACCACAAGTATAATTTGATTAGTTCTAATGGAAATGATCATTCGTAGCTCTAATTGCGTGAGTGACGATATTGACGAACGTCTTATGACAACGGTGAACGTGATCATCCATGCTTAACTCGCTTTCAATCCTAAAGGTAAATGTTGATTCAGCAAATACAACGACGGCCCTGTGTATTTGCTTTCATGAATTTGTCATTGTGATGATATTTGCTTCGCACGCTCTTCCTCATTTACCTTAGTAAATCTTTATGAATAGAAAGTAACTGCACCGCAATTACCGAAGGCCCATGAAGAACTCAGAAAAATGCAGGCTTAGTGGGCCCACAAAGAGCTTATAAAAATTTGGACTTGATGGGCCCATGAAGGATTCAGGAAAGTGTCGGCTTGGAGGACTCAGGAAAATGTAGGCTTAGTGGGCCCGTGAAGAACTCAGAAAAATGTAGGCTTGGTGGGCCCATGAAGGACTTAGAAAAATGTAGGCTTAAGGGCCCTTGGCGTACTCAGAAAAATGTAGCCTTGGTGAGCCCATGAAGGACTCAGAAAAATGTAGGATTGGTGACCCCATGAAGTACTCGGAAAAATTTAAGTTTTTTGGGTCCATGAAGAGCGTAGAAAAATTTAGGATTGGTGGGCCCGTGAAGAACTCAGAAAAATATAGGCTTTTTGGGCCCATGAAGAGCGCAGAAAAAAGTAAGTTTGGTGGGCCCATGAAGGACTTATAAAAATGTAGGCTTAAAGGCCCTTGGAGCACTCAGAAAAATGTACGCTTGGTAAGCCCATGAAGGACTCAGAAAAATGCAGGCTTTTTGGGACCATGAAGACTGCAGAAAAATTTAGGCTTGGTGGGCCCATGAAGGACTTATAAAAATATAGGCTTGGTGAGCCCATGAAGTACTCAGAAAAATTAAAGCTCTTTGGGCCCATGAAGAACGCAGAAAAACTTAGGCTTTTTGGGCCCATAAAGGATTCAGAAAAATTTAGGCTTGAGGGCTCATGGAGGACTCAGAAAAATGTGGACTTGATGGACTCATGAAGGACTCAGAAAAACTTCGGCTAGGTGGGCTCATGAAATACTCTGAATAATTTAGGTTTGGTGGGTCTATGAAGGACTCAGGAAAGTTTCAGTTTGGTGGGCCCATGAAGGACTCAGAAAAAATTAAACTTGATGAGCTCATAAAAGACTGAAATAAATGTAGGCTTCGTGGGCCCATGAAGGACTCAGACAAATTTAGGCTTAGTGGGTCCATGAAGGACTCGGAAAAATGTTGGCTGGTTGGGCCCCGACGGACGCTGAAAAATGTAGGCTTGGTGCGCCCATGACATTTATTTGCATCTGGTCTAAAAACAAAGATACACAAATAACACAACTAAATTGATTGATTCGCTATGGTGTAGGTCAAGAAATGTAGAGTTTGTTATCGAACATCCCTAGGAGGTTCGAAAATCGTAGGGTAATGAGGAAAATCCGTTTGTTATAACTCAAAAGCACTTGTGAGCATGGGCTTTGAGAGTTTTCCACTGCAGTACTATAAATCGTTACGCGTATCTTCTGCCAAGAGCATAAGTGGGTACACTCGAATGCAGTCCGTTCCAGATACTCAACTACCTTTATGCGATTCCAACGCAAACGGAGGACATATATGGCAGTGGACATTGTGCATTACAGAAATGGACAAAATTCCAATAAAAGTGCTTTCAATATTTTTTCCAACTCCGATAAACGCACGAAAAAAAAATTAGTTTGGGCAACCAATTTATTGATTAACTGTGCTCCAGATGATCAATTCAGCTAGACCAAAAAATGTATTGTTTACGGAAAACAAATCTATTGGATAGTCTAACAAATTAATTGGCTATACATATTTAGCCAATAATTTGGTTGTTTCAAAAAAATATTTTTTAACTTGTACAAATATTTCTAAGAGAAGACAAATATGATTAAATATTCGACCAATAATGTAATAGTTATTAAAAAAAAAAAGGATTCTTCATAGATTGTTTTCGGAAATTTTTTACGTCCTGCCATTTTTCCTTAATGAGGGCAACAATATAGCAACAAATATGAAAAAAAAAAAATTATTTCATAAATGGAATACATTCTTTTTTGTTTCTCTGGGAATATCGGAAAAGTCTTTGTTGACTGGTTCTTTGCTGCGTAGGATTTCGAACAAACCGCTGAAGGGGTTTGTACTCTATGATGGTTCATTATATTAATAACAACGTTTTACATCGCTTAATCAAAAGAATTTTCGCAAAGGTCCTCAAGTCAAAGCTGTCGATTGATTTTTAAATAATCCAAGAACCTATGGAATTTAGAATCGTTGTCCATTGAGTTTTATGATTTTCTTCCATTTCGCTTCGGCCAATAATTTAGTATGTCAGTGCGAAAAAAATAAAACATCACAAAAATCTAGTCCCAAAGTAATTTCTTTTTTCATACTCATGTGACGACTGGAATTTAAAAAATAAGTCACTTTCTGTTGAAAGTTATGATTTCCTTCAATTCCGCTTCATTCAACAATTTAGTATGTCATTGCGAAGAAAATATCAATGAACATCAATGAAATCTGGGTTACGAGAGATCCTTAAAATCAACTATAAAATCAGATTTTACAAGGATAAAAACATTCTTATTTCCAGACCCAATTTTTTTTTTCATATTTATATGACGACTGGAATTAAAAAAGAAATAAGTCACTGGACTTTTTTTCGACTCATTTGTTACCCTTAAATTACTCAGTTCCAAATTGAGAAATGGGATTTCTTCAGCGTTATAAACACGAGAGATATATATTTTTTTATGGAGCAGTAACCGATAAACGAAATGATCCGACGTGGACGAAATGGTCGAATCGTGCACTCAGATAATTTATCGACTACGATAGGAAACTACGAAAAACTTTCTGCCCGAATTGCTTTTAATGCTATGACATAGCACATTTCAACGCTAGGGGAAAAAAAACTTTTTTCAACGTGTGTGGTTTTTTTAGTAAGAGCCTAGGGCGAGTACCACAATCACATGAACTAAAAACTTTTTTTTTCTGGATTGTTGAACAAAACTTTTCAGTACGACGTCGGAAAAATGTTCTTTTCTGGACGGTCGACTGAAAATATATATAAAACCATCATATATATAAATTATGGATCGAATTGTAAAAAAAAAAATCATGTAAGAGGAATTTCTTTGTCATTTGTGCCACTTTTTAA
Organism: Ephialtes manifestator; assembly: GCA_963970395.1. Classification (NCBI taxonomy): domain Eukaryota; kingdom Metazoa; phylum Arthropoda; class Insecta; order Hymenoptera; family Ichneumonidae; genus Ephialtes; species Ephialtes manifestator. The sequence continues at coordinate 34,696,782 of OZ019974.1, read as the reverse complement.
TTTTTTTATTTTTTCAGTTGGTGAGACATTTTGATATTTCCATATGAAAAAACAATTGCCCACCGATAATAATTCTGACCTGAAAAGCTAAAAACAGAGCTCATTATAGTTAGTGGTTAACATATGTATTGTTTAATAAATAATATAAATGTCGCGTGCTTAGCAGTTATTAAAGATATCAAATCCTTATCTATCTACATATAAACGACAAGTTATTTTTTTACATTTATAAAATTAGACTCTCGCCGGAATTTTAATAGTGATGCCGCGAGACAAGACGAGACGAGAATTGGCTTTTCTCTCGTCTTGTCTCGACAAATATGAAAAAAATATCGTATCGTCTCGACTCAAAAGTCGAGAGAGAATTTTTCTCTCGTCTCGAAATATTCTCGAATCTCAAGAAAGGTTTTTTCTCTCGTCTCGAAATATTCTCGCATCTCGAGAAAAGTGTTTTCTCTCGTCTCCAAATATTCTCAAATCTCGGGAAAAGATTTTTATTTCACTCAGTGCGTAGAACGCGGTTTTACGCACGCTTCGCGTGCGTCAAACATCGTTTACACACCTCGTGAAATAAAATTTTGTACGATACTCATGCGAAAAACGTTTTCTTAACTCGTGTGATTGCAACACTCGCCTTCGGCTCGTACTGCAAATTCACACTCGTCAGAAATAGTATATTACACACCTAGGGCAGTAAAGTAAGAAATGTCTCAGATCACATGTAATTGTCGGCCGAGGCGAAGCCGAGATCGACAAACATGTGATCTGAGGCGTTCCGCGCAGCGGAATGAAAGTTGTCACTTTCGGCCCGGAGATGAGAAAAAGTTTTTTCGCACTCATATCGTTATGTACTATTCTCTCATCTCGAAATATTCTCGAATCTCGAGAAAGTTTTTTTCTCTATTTTCGAAATATTCTCGAATCTCGAGGGAGGTTTTTTCTTTATTTTCGAAATATTCTCGAATCTCGAGGGAGGTTGAAATATTCTTCAAATGAGCTATCGATGTACCGATCGCGAGCGGTGTTCCTTAACCGACGAAGATACACATCGACCAAGCGGCTGCTACCGTCGGTACAACAGCGTATATATTGTCGAGAACCGAAAGCGCGCCATGAGCGCGCAATGGCTTGTGTATACCTCGGTGGTCGGGGCAGCACTGCATAGTCACGTGTCCCCACCCATTAGTTTCTGGAAACCGCATGCTCGTATCCCTCTGTTAGCTGTCCCCGGCAACGGTTGGAGACTGCACGCGAGCGTAAAACGGATGTTCGACAGTAACAGTGATATTTGTTGCTGTGTTCCCAAAATGAATCGATCACGTTCCGGTCTGAGAAAGTACAATAAAGACGATAATGAACCTCAAATCGAACAGTGCGATGATCGGGAATCTGCGTCCACCTCGAAACGAGCGCATCGTGGAGAATCGGCCGACGCAAGTGATGCAAGCGTCCCGCGTCGGCAATTGTTTATGTGTGAATGTTGTTGAAAAAAAAAGTTTGTTATGCGCACGCCTATTTGTCTCCATTTATTCAGCGAACTATAATTATTGTGTAAATTCTTCAGTTCGCAAAAAAATTGTGCGATTTTTGTGTCGATAAAACGAGATTCTCGATATTCTCGCCTTGATTCTCTCGTCTTGTCTCGAGTCAAACGATGAGACAAATATCGTTCTCTCGTCCCGTCTCGTCTCGTCTCTCGACTAAATTTTCTCGTCTCGTCTCGTTATTCTCGTCTCTCGCGGCAACACTAAATTTTAACAATTAGATAAGGTAAATTATTATTGTCAACGTAATTTCATAGTACTAAATTTTGAGAAAAAAAGCTTGCTTAAAATCAAATCCAAGATTCATTTTTGTAAAAAAAAATTTTTTGTGATTATAACGGATTTCAATTTTATAGTATTTTTTATGTCAAGTAAGGTTTAAAACACTATTCGACTGGTCTACAATACTCCGCTATGTGAAATCTCGTATACCACAGCCGACGCATGTTCCTCGACTCTAATTTCACCGCTCCACTCGCACAGATGTACTATAATCTACCTGTCGAGCACCTAGTAGTCAGGCTTACGACGCTGCGAAATCCTCCCACACTATTCTCTGAGTATAATCCAAGCTTCGAGGTTATATTCTATCTAGTCTAATTGTTATTTGAGTCTTCATCACCGAGAGTGTCAGTTTCGTTACAAAAAAAAAAAATTGTGGTCATGAAACTTTCCAATTTTTTTTTTTTTCATGTGGTGTAAGAAAAATAATGATTCACAAAAAATGTCTGCGTACATTTGTCTGATAGATTCCGAAAAAATCAAAGCTCTGTAATTCCATTATTGAATTTGCCACAAAATAAAAAAAAAATAGTCATGAAATTTTCTAAATTTTTTTTTCCATGTCAAAAGCTTAAAGAGGTGTGAAACTTTCAGAATACCGGTTGAGAAAAAAATTTCTGTATACATTTATATGACAATCGAGGTCTGATTAACCTGTCTACTGAATTTACATATTAACATCAGGTTGCAAAAATAAAATGTCTAAAAACTTCAATTTCGTCGAACAGTTTCTTTATTTTATTAGACATGATACGCGAGTTGAATCTTCGTTCGTGTTAGCAACTTGCTCCAAGTCTAAAGCGACATTATTGGCTTTAATAAAAATCTATAAAGAATTTTTAAAAAAATAAAAGAAAAAAAATTCACGAGATTGTGGACGATAAAAATCTGCTTAAATATTCACTTTACAACCTTGAATGATGACCGGAAGCACTAGCACATCCTTTCACTTCCATCATCTCTATCAAATTATCTATATATACTAAAGCAATGGAGAGCAAACTTTTCAATCATGTAGCCATCACTTCGAGGATAGATCTTTTGTATAAAAAGACTCAATAAAGTTTCATGCCAAATACATTTGTGCGCATAAATCGCCGAGTCTTTTCATTCAAGTGATCTTAGTCTATATCTATCACAGCTTTTCAATAAAAATGTAACAAAAATAAATGTAATAAATTTGTAACCTTCATCTACAAATCGCATTAATTAATTTATTTATTTATTTATAACGCATACTTACATGAAAAAAGATTATAAATTTACTCTAAAGGAAAAAAAGTAGCATATATTCAAGTAAAAATAGAAGCTTTTGCAAATGCCAACAACCCGAGTCTTTTCTGGGGCGCAGTAAGATCTTGTAAGCCCAGCTTTAGGAAAATTGAATCACCGTCATTAGAAACGTGAAACGCTTTTTTGAGTTCAGCTTACCCGGATAGGAAACCACCAATCAATATTTTAGGAGGTCCAGCAGATCCCCTGTTAGATCGCGATTTTTTCTCGAAAGAACTTGCGTGTGGTATGGCTGGGCGTCCCAGTTTGAAACACGATCCTGATCGAGATTGGCTCGGGTTTCCATAAATGGGTTACCCAACTTGGAATCTGAATAGATCCCAAATACATTTCCGGTTACACACTCGATGATAGTTTATCATCGATTAGGATTTGCTAGCGTTACCCTAAGAGAGCCGTCCTATTTAGAATCGGGATAGATTCCGGATCAGGACCTAATTCTGAAGGACGAGCTGTATTACCGTGCATCGGGATTTTGTTAGGGTTACCCTAAGAGGGGTTCTACTAGGATTCTCAATAAAATCCGGTTCGTCTTCCCGTTACTCAACGATTTGTGCGGAACTAATTTTACTTCACCCTTTATGTAGTAAAATGTTGTAGAATACACGTACGAAAAACTTTTCTTTAACTCGTGTGATTGTAACAACGTGTGCGGTTCATGTGTCCCCATACGCGTTCTCATCGCTGCCCATGCAGAAATTTCGACAGGGATCCAGCTGGAATCAGCTTGGTATTTTCATCTGTCGACAAGGATCCAAGTGGATCCAGCCTAATATGCCCATCTAACGGGTGAAATCCAGTCAGCCATCGGATCGGATCCCGATCGGAATCCAGTTTCCGCGCGTTACATCCCAAGTCTGGAATCCGATCCGATGACCGACTGGAATCCGACCGGAAGATGGGAATACCAATTTTATAAATCGTTAAATAATGAGTGGTCATCTTATCTTTTGGCTCTATTTAATAAAATTTTGGAGACTGAGGAAATACCGAAATTATGGTCCAAAGTCACGTTATGTATGATTCATAAAAAAGGTCCAGCTGCAGACCCGCTAAACTACCGAGGCATCGCCCTGGTGAACTCCATAACTAAGCTCTTTACCCAAATTCGGCATGACAGACTCGAAAAATGGGTCACCGCTAAGAATTTGATTCCTGAAGAACAAGTCGGCTTTAGAAAAGGATGGGGTGTCACTGATAATCTGTTCCCGTTCCAAACCGCTATACATCTTAGACTTCGCCAATTTAACGGGAAAGCATACGCTCTCTCTGTGGACTTACGGCAAGCATTTGACTCGGTTCCTCAAAACAAGCTGTGGGAGAAAATAAACGAACTCGGCATAAGTTCAAAGACTATCCGAACTTTAATGAACTTGTATAGCTCTGCTACGTTGCAGATAAAAACAAACTCGGGACTATCAAATTCCGTGGAAATTAGCGACGGTGTTCTCCAGGGCGAGGTCTTAAACCCTCCACTGTTTATTATTTACATATCCGACATCGTACAATTCTTCCGTGCGAACGATACTAGAGGAATTGAGTTGAACAATTTGAACGATCTTATAATGCTTTTGTACGCAGACGATCTGGTAATTCTGGCCTATTCTCGTGTGGAACTCAAGCGTAAACTCCGGCTTCTGGCCAATTATTGCGATAGTAACGGCCTCACCGTGAACACGACGAAAACACAAATTATGATTTTCAGAGCCGGGGGAAAATTAAGCAAAGAAGACCTAAACTTTGTGTACAAGGATGAGAGGGTGGAGACGGCGAATTCGTATCAGTATCTCGGGGTCACGTTGTCTAGCTCCTCTCTGGGGTTACATCCGGCGAAAACAGCGGTGAATAAAGCCAGATTTGCCTCACTGTCGGTCCTGTCCATACTATCCTCATCCAGAAACGAATCATGGGAAGCCATACTGAAATTGTATAATGGTGTCGTGGCCTCTACACTACTCTACACTGCGGGCGTTTGGGGTCTCAGGTATACGTATCTACTAGACAAAGCACAAGCTGAATTCTTCAAACGGGTCTTTCAGCTTCCGAAGTGTACACTGGGGTATGTCATTAGACTTAAGTTGGGTATCCGAGATGCGGCTCTCGCTATTGTCAAGTAGGCGTACGATTGGGTGATAAAAGTTCTTAGAATGGCTGATTCTCGTCTACCATAGATTTGTCTTACAAGGCTGGCAGAGTTAGATTCGATTAACCCGTCACCACTATATAATTGGATTACCCAACTCAAGCTGCTCTTAGGCTCATTGAGCAATGCTGACCTCTGGTCTAATTTTTCGGCAGATTATTGGTCGTTAAAAGAGGAAACTATCCTGCAAGAGGTTGAACTGCGACTGATCGAAACGGATTTGTGGACGTACGCGGCGTCAAACTCGTACCAATTTCAGCTAAACCGTGGCCTAGTGGATAATTTCTCCATATTCTACCCCACTTGTTGTACCATTAGCTTTATTAGAGCTAAAATGCAGATCACGTTGGCCACCAAACATTCTCGTAGAATTATTATCAACAAGATCGTACATAGATTTGACCCTACCCAAACTTGTTTACTGTGTCGCGATAATGTAAATGACACTTTGGAACACATTCTACTACTTTGCCCGACTTATTTACCGTTAAGACTGCATTTCTTAAACAACTGGATCAATAACGATACCACTCAGGAACCCACTTCTACCGTACTACTTAATAGCAACGACATGGGCAGTATCAAATATCTGTTCTACTACCTCTCGAATACCTTCAAACTCCGAGCTTCGCTATTAAATGTTTAGTCAACTTGTACTGTGCGCTCCTTTTATATTCACACTGTAAGCCAACGAAAACATTGTTTCTCATCGTTTGCAATGATGTAATCCCGGAACTACCTGCATTATGAATCCTTGTATTCTTCTACATGCCTATTATTTATTTATTTATTTATTTATTTATTTATTTATTTATTTATTTATTTATTTATTTATTTATTTATTTATTTATTTATTTATTTATTTATTTATTTATTTATTTATTTATTTATTTATTTATTTATTTATTTATTTATTTATTTATTTATTTATTTATTTATTTATTTATTTATTTATTTATTTATTTATTTATTTATTTATTTATTTATTTATTTATTTATTTATTTATTTATTTATTTATTTATTTATTTATTTATTTATTTATTTATTTATTTATTTATTTATTTATTTATTTATTTATTTATTTATTTATTTATTTATTTATTTATTTATTTATTTATTTATTTATTTATTTATTTATTTATTTATTTATTTATTTATTTATTTATTTATTTATTTATTTATTTATTTATTTATTTATTTATTTATTTATTTATTTATTTATTTATTTATTTATTTATTTATTTATTTATTTATTTATTTATTTATTTATTTATTTATTTATTTATTTATTTATTTATTTATTTATTTATTTATTTATTTATTTATTTATTTATTTATTTATTTATTTATTTATTTATTTATTTATTTATTTATTTATTTATTTATTTATTTATTTATTTATTTATTTATTTATTTATTTATTTATTTATTTATTTATTTATTTATTTATTTATTTATTTATTTATTTATTTATTTATTTATTTATTTATTTATTTATTTATTTATTTATTTATTTATTTATTTATTTATTTATTTATTTATTTATTTATTTATTTATTTATTTATTTATTTATTTATTTATTTATTTATTTATTTATTTATTTATTTATTTATTTATTTATTTATTTATTTATTTATTTATTTATTTATTTATTTATTTATTTATTTATTTATTTATTTATTTATTTATTTATTTATTTATTTATTTATTTATTTATTTATTTATTTATTTATTTATTTATTTATTTATTTATTTATTTATTTATTTATTTATTTATTTATTTATTTATTTATTTATTTATTTATTTATTTATTTATTTATTTATTTATTTATTTATTTATTTATTTATTTATTTATTTATTTATTTATTTATTTATTTATTTATTTATTTATTTATTTATTTATTTATTTATTTATTTATTTATTTATTTATTTATTTATTTATTTATTTATTTATTTATTTATTTATTTATTTATTTATTTATTTATTTATTTATTTATTTATTTATTTATTTATTTATTTATTTATTTATTTATTTATTTATTTATTTATTTATTTATTTATTTATTTATTTATTTATTTATTTATTTATTTATTTATTTATTTATTTATTTATTTATTTATTTATTTATTTATTTATTTATTTATTTATTTATTTATTTATTTATTTATTTATTTATTTATTTATTTATTTATTTATTTATTTATTTATTTATTTATTTATTTATTTATTTATTTATTTATTTATTTATTTATTTATTTATTTATGAGACAAACCTTGCCAAAAAATATAGTGGCGCCGGCCGAAAATATTTACCTTATATTCGTAAGATAATATAGCTTTTCACTGTCGTTTAAGGGGATTACGTGACCTACAAAAAAAGTAATAAAAAAAACACGTATTGACGACTTTTTTTAGGTGACTGGGTTCCCTTAAGTAATTAGAAAAAATTAAGTGTCAACAGACAAGAACCCCTGACTTCAGCTACAGGTGTGCTAATGGCGCTTTAATCGATGCTGACTGTAGAGCATAGAAGCACAGATGATTGGATAAGAACAAAAGCCGATCAAAAATAAAAGCCAATTAGAAGGGGAAAACAAAAGACCGTCATAAACAAAATGTTGGACCTCCTTGGCCTCGATTAGTAGATGTTTAATTAATTAAAAATAGGGTTTTTGTAAAGAAAAATACAGAACGATTTTTAAAAAATTCTATTGGAAAATTCGCAGAATCTGCAAGTCAACATGATCTCAACATCCTGCCACAAAATTAATTTCCACGCCATTACAAATTGTTTGGTAATGATAATGTGTTTTATTTTTGGGCACAAAGTTGAATAAAGAAATAAACAAATTGATTTTTATTCGATAGCCATTACTTGTTACATTAATAAACTTAATTTTATTAATATAGATAAAGTTTTTGGCAAATTCCAAGCGAATGGTTTACTAAATACATTTTTTTCCAGTCTATAAAAAGATGTTCTTCGAATGGTTAATAATTCTATTAAACGCGTGTCAATAAAACCCCAATATTATAGAAGTATTATTACTGACACGTAGCGGGTTTCTATAAACCTCGGGGAATTAACGACATTGAATAATTCACTCTGTTCATGGGTGGTTACAGATAGTGTAGGAATGGACGTGTGCGTGAAAGTGGTCTCGGCATCGGTAAGTGCTCATTGATACCTCTGGCTGTTCTGTGGCCACTCATCGGATTCTCTCGCTTGGGGATATACCATAGAATAAAAATGCACGTACCCGAATTATGTCTGTCCGTGCCGAAAACCCAAGTCTGGCGGCTAACAGTAAGAAAGACGCAGACGATGATATTGTCATAGGGGCTCAGTATGAAACTAAGAGAATGGGTAAACATTTTTGTCTATTAATGTCCAAATTTTACCTTTTTTGTCTGGATGAAGTTCGTTTATCGAATCAATGAAATTTACAAGGACAGGAATTTGATACGGCAAATCCGTATATAGACAAGCACAACATGCCAAAATTCTCCCGATAATCAATCGGTTAGTCAAAAACTGTTCACAGTAAAACTTAAACGCGACATAAAAACTTTACAGACCAGTAAGTCGAAGTATCGAAATCAGCCTCATGCCCGTGTTGAGCGATACCATATTAAACGATAACGTGTTGAACGATACCGTATTGAACTGCACCCTGTTGAACTGTACCGTGTTGAACTGTACCTTATTGAACTGTACCGTGTTGAACTGTACCATGTTGAACTATACCGTGTTGAACTATACCGTGTTGAACTATACCGTGTTGAACTGTACCGTGTTGAACTGTACTGTGTTGAACTGTACCGTGTTGAACTGTGCCGTGTTGAACTGTACCGTATTGAACTGTACCGTGTTGAACTGTACATTGAACTGTACCGTGTTGAACTGTACATTGAACTGTACCCTGTTGAACTGTACATTGAACTGTACCATGTTGAACTGTACATTGAACTGTACCGTGTTGAATTGTACCGTGTTGAACTGTACCGTGTTGAACTGTACCGTGTTGAACTGTACCGTTTTGCACTGTACCGTGTTGAATTGTACCGTGTTGAACTGTACCGTATTGAATTGTACCGTGTTCAACTGTATCGTGTTCAACTGTACCGTGTTGAACTGTACCGTGTTGAACTGTACCATGGTGAACTGTACCCTGTTGAACTGTACCGTGTTGAACTGTACCGTGTTGAACTGTACCGTGGTGAACTGTACCGTGTTGAACTGTACCGCATTGAACTGTCCCGTGTTGAACTGTACATTGAACTGTACCGTGTTGAACTGTACATTGAACTGTACCGTGTTGAACTGTACATTGAACTGTACCGTGTTGAATTGTACCGTGTTGAACTGTACCGTGTTCAACTATATCGTGTTAAACTATACCATGTTAAACTATACCGTGTGGAACTACACCTTGGTAAACTGTACCGTGTCGAACTATACCATGTTAAACTATACCGTGTTGAACTATACAGTATCGAAATTTGTTGCGTCGTATTATGCCGTGTCGTAATACGTTGTATCGAAGTCTGGGATATCGAACGTTCTTGCGTCGCAGTATACCGCGTCAAACATTGCATTGTCAACTTCATGCTGTGTAGAAGTTTTTGTTTTTAAAATCTAACCGTTCAAAATTTGTTCGTGCTGATTTGTCTAGGTGTGCTCAAAATCTATGTACAATTGTTCGTGTAGAGATGAGATGTTAAAAAAATTTGTAGTATAAAAAACATACACTGTAAAAAAAATCTACTTGAAATTTAATGTACTTTTACTGGGAGTTTTTATGCATAAACTAGTATATTAAATTTAATATACAAGTGTAATGTAAAACTAATGTATGGTATAGTAAATTCAATAATTTACTTTAATTTTACAGTAAAAGTACTAGAATTTTAATAGTTTACTTTAGTTTTACTGGAAAAGTACATGAATTTCATACCACAAGTATATATTAAATTTCGATTACAAGTTTATGCATAAAAACTTCCAGTCTTTTCTAACAGTGTAGAGACGATATTGAGCTTGCTTCTCTTGCACGAAAATTTGCGAGCTTTCGTACAAGATTTATCGTCGTAGTGACACAATTCACAAAACACTTTTTTTTTTCAAATCGCGATGGTGTTGAGTATAGCTATCCGAAAAATTACGCAAACATTCACGAGCGCGGTCTTGAGAAATTTGGCATACATTCAATTTTAGAGCCACCCTACAACCCAACAATTTCACAACCCCAGACACGTTTGCTTGCGCTGTTCTGCACGATACACGAAGAAAGTTTTTCCACGAAATCCACATATAAAAGCTTCCACCGAGATGACATATAGTGCTGACTACGTACATGTGGATCCGGGTGTGGCTTGATTTATCGATATGAAATTCTGATCCTCATTTTGCACGGACGTAACCCCCGGTGCATTAAGGGCGTCAAGGATAAACGGCGCGCTAATCCTACAGAAGGTTGTGGCTCACATATACATGCACCTATCGTATAAGGGTCATTCCATACCTAGTGGGCCACCCAAATATATCATAGTAGCAAAAAAGTTTTAATAATTTTTTCAATATTTGTTTAGAGTATCACGAGCATCCATAAATTATTTCAGAATTTTAGAACCTATGGTTTGCCCAAAAAAAATTGTATTTAATTTTTCAATTCGCTGTATATTCAAAATTACCGATCGTACAAAAAATTTGTTCCTCTATAAAATATAAGTTTCTGAATGTTCTTATTAATGAAAAATTTTCCATAGGCGCACAAAACAAAATTCAAAACAAAATTCCGCCATTTTTTGACAAAATAAAGTAACAGTATTTTTTGACAAAAGAAAGTAACAATTTTTTTTTTCGTTGAGACAGACCATTCCGATTTTTCTCAAAATTTCACAGAATTTTATTATTTATGATTAAAAAAAACTATAGAAAAATTGGCGTGATGGCAAATAAATAGCCCACTTGGTATGGAACGATCCATATATCTCAAAGGCGTTATATGTTACGAGGAAGCAGCACTGTTCTATCAGTGCATCGGAAGATTAAGAGTGAGCTACCCATCAGGATTATAGAATTTGGAAGGGCGAAATTGTCCCTCAAAATGTTGAAGACCCGCATAAAAAAAAACGTCTTTAGAATCCCCAACGCGAATCTGAAGACTTTTTACTATCCACCACAAAGTTAAGCAATATGATATTAACCATATACACAGCGAAATAGTTTTTTGTTATGAGAACAAAATGCTCAGACAAAATTTATGACAAATATGATTAAGAAGTGATAGACTTAAAACTTTACACACAACTAAAAACAAGAGTTACAGGAAACTTTGATCATGATGCATGGTATCAAAGGCAGTCTTATCTACACTGGTCCCATGGGATGAAAAGGGACGATGTTATCTTAAGAAAAATACACTATCGCAAAGCTTTAAAAATATCCCGTTGGCAAGATTGGTTAAAATGTACATATTATTGCTTTAAAAAAATCTATAACTAAAATTGCATAATGACCTGAACACTGACAGAAAAGTATATCGTTGATTTAACGATTCCACATGCTAAAACGAATATAAGAAGGCTTGCAATGTTTTATGGTTGAAGCGATGATAATATGGTTTAATAAACGATAATTGCAATGTTATTGGAAGCAAACGTTGAAATCATATATGTAACGAAACGGCATATTTGAAACGATTAGAATGGTTTTTGAAACTATTATCATTTTAACGATTGCTACTATAATTATATTTATATATTGTATTTATATATTATAAATATATATATTTATATATATTTATCGAAAACCATAAAATATAGACAACGCTCCACGGAATTATAATAATGGTTCATCCAACTATTTTCGTACATTTGCAATAACCATAAAATATAGACAGTGCCCCAGGGAACTATAATTTATGGTAGAATTATCGTTAGGCTTACTATTTTTTTTTTAACTACCAAATTTTTCTCTCAGTGAAGAACGTGAGGTAACCTATTTTTATAAAAATTCCGATTTGTTTATAACCGAATTTTGATAAAAATCAGTTTTTAATTTCAATTTGCAGATCTTTTATTCTTTGGTTTAGGAACGACATCGTAAGAATTCAATTTAAGCGTTTGAAGCAGGCGATCATAGGGTTTTAAAGTGGGAAATGCTTACGATTTTCTTTGCGGTTAGATTAGTCGTGTTTAAAAAAAAAGTTGGCTATTTCACTCCATTTTCATGAATTGAGCTTTTGGCCAAATGAGATAAAAGTGAATTCACAGGGTGTATCGAAAAAAATAATTAAAAAGCTGCTCCTGTATCATTTCTTTCTTCAAGTTTTTCAATCACGTTAGCTTTGTGAGAATGCTTGAAAAAGAATTTCATTACTGTCATAATAAATCTGTATGTATCTTGATTTCTATGATATTGAATCTTATGAAAGAAGAATATTATACAAACAGAATTAAAGCGACGATGAAGCAATAAACCGAATCTGAAAACAGTTGATATAAGAGCGAAAATTGTGGTGAAGTGGAGGTTGCGAAGATTAAAAGTTTATGATAATATCGCATAAATATTATAGAGGAACCTGGAGCGGAAAATGACGGAAACGGAGTTTCCCAGTAATACCTGTCATCGTAATTTCGTTACATTCGGCCGTTATCTTAAGTTTCCCGTTTTTTTTACCCGGTTTAGAAAAATTGTTCGGATGTATGTATGTGTGTGTGTGTGTGTGTGATGAAACGCCAAAAATTCATATAACTGTAACTTATAAAGTATTCGACCGAATCAGCTAAAATTTAAACAACATGTAGAGTATTGGCTAATCTTCAATTGGTATCAATTTTACAAAAATCGCTTAACGCATTTCATTTTTATAAGAATTTTGAAATTTTGAAGAAAGTACGTAAATGCTCTAGCTCGAACGAATTTTTAGCTATCAGGCTGAAACCTCGTATTATAATTGAACAAAGTGATACGACCTTTGGTATTGAATTTAGCCCAAATCGGTACAGCGGTTCGGTTTTTGTGAGATTTTGAATCTTTCGAAAAAATTTTGTTTTGCTCTAATTCAGGTAAAATTTCAACTAATCGACTAAATTTGGATTTGGTAAAACGTCAGAAATCATCAACTTCGTAAATAATTTTCATCTTTTGCAAAGCTTCCTCTATGAGGAAGTCAAAAATGAAGTAAAGAAACATCCTCATAGCGGCGGCTTTGTAAAAAGCGAAAAAGAATGAGGAAGCAATGTGCAAGTTTCTACTTTGCATTCTTTTTTTGTTTGGCGCTACGACCAATATTTCCGACAGAGGAATTTTTGTAAATATTTAAATACTTCGGTATCTATATCTATTTAAATATTAATATCTTGGAAATGAATAGACCTATCGAAAAATGTAGACGATTAGATTTATTGAGTTTGCAGTGAGCTGCACAATGTACACCGAAAAATTTAATTTTACGTTTCCTAAAATTTTGTTATATGACGTGAAAAGACAAAATATCGTATTGCAAAAAAAAACGCAATTTTTAATATTTTGTATGTACTTACAGAAAAATTCTGTTTAAAATTACGAAATTTTTGAGACCCTATACAGACCCGTGCAGAAATTAGTTCGGGCAGCCTTAAATAAGGCCTCTTAAATAATGGACCTTTTTAGGTATAAACGTGGCATCCACAATACGGGATCTACTCTAGAACCCTACTAGGCTCAACAGAGGCGGCCACGACAAACTTCGGGGCCTAATCAGACTTAAATGCGGAGCCCTCACTAGGGTCGCCCATATTGAGCCTCTAAAGGGTAGTACTTTCAAGCGTGACTAGCCTAGTAGGGCCCCTACTACAATTAGGGCAATCTAGAAATGGCCAAGTTGGGGCCCCAACTATATTTCTGTACGGGGAGTGGCAGGATTTTTTAAAAGTAGTTCTACTTAAGTAAAGTCTTTTTTAAATATCCTGAATTCGACATTAGGCGAACTAAAATAAGTGTCAGGGTCACAACATTAAAAATTCAGCTGAAGCTCCCATATATTCCTTTATGACCGTAAATTCCCCAATCTCCCCTTTACTGAAACTACGACCAAAGGGACGAGCTTCGACAACTCAATAATGTACGCCTGCACGCCTAGTGACCAATGTTACAAACTGTTCTATCTTGCATCAAGGGCTAATATTCGCTCGTTTACCAGCAACCATTTACGACTAACCACATGCTCGATAATACTGGGCGAGTGGTCGTAGGTAACGAAATATATTAAATAAGCACCACACCTATAAAGGTCCAATGTTTTGTGAAAAAAGTTTTTAAGAAGTGTCCTTAATGGCAAAGGTATTTTTTTAATATTCATTTTTAAGGTAGTCGCTTTGCTACGTGCTAATCAAATCAGTTAGGAGTTTTCAAAAACGTTTCTAACAATTTTGATGATGTCATTGAAGGTTTTCTCTATAAATCATCGAAATATTGAGAAAGTCTCATGATAAGAGTCATCAGATGCATAATGTGATATAATATGCTGACTCTAATGAGATATATACAAGCAGAAAATGAGACGACAACAAACAATCAAAATGACCGATGTTGGAAACGATTGATCGATAGAATATCAGCTATGCCCATCTGTGTCTAAGCACAGACAGCTAATCTCCCTGTGTGGTGATGGGAGTTAGCACATATTGCACAAAGGCATACCCAGCCAATTTGCCAGTGCCTTGTATCAGTTCATGACTTTTTCTCCAAGATATGTGCCAATAAACGGTCTATGTCTTACGACGTTAATTTGAAAATAATCGAAGAAACCAAAAAATTGTTAAATTAGATTTTCGGATTATCAAAAGTGATTATTACATATGGCATGGCATGGCATGGCATAGCATAGCATAACATAGCATATTATAGCATGGCATGGCATGGCATGGCATGGCATGGCATGGCATGGTATGGCATAGCATAGCATAGCATAGCATAGCATAGCATAGCACAGCATAGCATAGCATAGCATAGCATAGCATAGCATAGCATAGCATAGCATAGCATTGCATAGCATAGCATAGCATAGCATAGCATAGCATAGCATAGCATAGCATAGCATAGCATAGCATAGCATAGCATAGCATAGCATAGCATAGCATAGCATAGCATAGCATAGCATAGCATAGCATAGCATAGCATAGCATAGCATAGCATGGCATAGCATGGCATAGCATAGCATAGCTTAGCATGGCATGGCATGGCATGGCATGGCATGGCATGGCATGGCATGGCATGGCATGGCATGGCATGGCATGGCATGGCATGGCATGGCATGGCATGGCATGGCATGGCATGGCATGGCATGGCATGGCATGGCATGGCATGGCATGGCATGGCATGGCATAGCATAGCATAGCATAGCATAGCATAGCATAGCATAGCATAGCATAGCATAGCATAGCATAACATAGCATAACATAGCATAGCATAGCATAGCAGAGCAGAGCATAGCATAGCATAGCATAGCATAGCATAGCATAGCATAGCATAGCATAGCATAGCATAGCATAGCATAGCATAGCATAGCATAGCATAGCATAGCATAGCATAGCATAGCATAGCATAGCATAGCATAGCATAGCATAGCATAGCATAGCATAGCATAGCATAGCATAGCATAGCATAGCATAGCATAGCATAGCAAAGCATAGCATAGCATAGCATATTATAGATTATTATTGCATATTATAACATATTATAGCATATGTAGCATATCATATTATAGCATAACATAACATAGCATAACATAGCATAACATAGTCTGTCGTTCTCACACATAAACTCAGTTTTGATTTTTCGACTTTCTTGAAAAAATGCCTTTCAGTATCACAGAACCATGATCTTAGCTCATTTCTACCACAATACTGCGTATTTTCTCTAAATTTGAGCCCCATTTATGAAGCGGATCGAAAAAAATAATAGGTTTCTATATTTTGAAAGTGTTGGAGGAAGCGACACTGCCTCTTTATTGCATGGCTGATAAAGCGTAGGTTGTACCAATTTCTTATAAACATTCTACGGGAAAAGATCGATAGTGGATTGAAATTCCAATGTATATTATTGCTGATAGGTATGGACTCTTTACCAATTCAAATTGGCATGTAAAGCGTTTAACGTAAAGGAAACGTAACCCCGAGAGAAACTTTTTAATGGTTCCAGAGTCTACAATTCCACTTTCTGCTCTCTTTTGTTGCAACTTTAATTAAATGTTCATAGCTACGAGAGCGGAAAATTTTGTCATGAATGCCTCTTTAAAACTATATAGTATGCATATTTAAACGAAGTAGCAAATTTGAATTACTATGGCAAATTTGAGAATTTCTGGATTCGGCTGCGATTAAACCAATAAGGGACGCATACAATGCGATATGAGGAATACCTATCTACATAGGTATTACCATCGAGTCGCTGGAGGAGATATGTGGGTTTCCATGCTGAATGATTTGGATTACTACATAGTCATATATGCACTCAAACAGCAGTTCATAGTACTCGCTATATTTCGACACGTTTCCAGCTATATTGTGCCTAAGGAAATATAGTTTCTGTGCAGGGCCGAATTAGAGATCATAGCGCCCTTAGGCCAATATAAAATTGCCACTCCCCCCCCCCCCCCCACCTTAACCCGTTGCATCACAGTCAGTCACTAAGTGACCCACCTAATTTCTAACAATAATTAAAGAGTTTTTTAATTTCGGAAATGATAAATGTATGGCTCAAAGGGTTTAAATCTTCACTGTTTCACCCCATTATTAATAATAGTTTGGTAAATTGAATAGGGCTACTTTTTTAGTTTTTTTAAGTTATGAGAAAAATAATGAGAATCTATGACAATATGATAAATTTTACCAGAAGTTCACGTCAAATTTGCTAGATATCGGTGTTGTCTCTTGACTATCATGAAATTATGGTTATTTCTCCCAGATCCTTTAGTTTGTGTGTCTATTGTCCCTGATTCTTCATACATTATCACCATGAATGTGCTAACATAATACAATTAATTTTTTATTAATTTTGAAAGAAAAAAGAACTTTAAAATTAATTTTTTATGAATTTTGAAAAAAATCTCTGAAATTCATTTTTTATGAATTTTGAAGAAAAAAACTTTGAAATTCATTTATTATGAATTTTGAAAAGAAAAAAAAACTTTGAAACTAATTTTCATAAATTGTTAATTCGAAGAATTTTGATAAAATTTTGCAAAATTTCCAAAAAAAGACCGTCTTATTATTTCTTCACGACTAACATTTTTCTAAACTTCAATATTTCAAATTTATTTCAAAACAAAACTTCCAAGTACAACTTTGCATATTGCTTCTTCATTATTTTCAACTTTTACCAGAACTTCCTCTATGAGGAAATCTAAATTGATGAACACACTAATAGAGGTAAATTTGCAAAAAGCTAAAAATAATGAAAAAGCAATATGCAAGTTTCTACTTTACATCCTTCATTACTTTTTATTTTTTTCTGTAGGTACTCATACGGAAACTTTTTATTATGCCCTTCATTTTCTATTTCCTACAGTGATGGTTGTATAAGAACTGACAAAGTATCACTGATATCTTCGATGTATCATAAAAACTAGTACGTTTTTTGTAGGGGATATCGTATTTTCCGCTAAAGCAAAATATAAAGAGTACTGTTAGTATCGCTGATAAAACATCGAAGCTCCATTTATAGGTCGTAGCTCAAGAGAACGAAACTCCAGAAATGGGATGCCCAATATATATGAGGCAGTCCATACCAAATCGACCAGGCCGTGACCCTCGATCTCGCGGAATTGGTTCATAATTTTTTGTATGATTCTTCTGACTCAAAATAACAGTCAAGATTTTTGTCATAATTATTAAACCAAATTTGAGTACGCTATAATTTTTTTCAAACATTTTGAGGGCCGTAAAATAAAAATCTGTAAAAATTCTCACAAATCCGACATCAAACATGAACATTTTTGGCACTAATTTGATAATGTCCAGGATTTTTCTTCTCTTTAATTCGAATTTTTTCAATATTTACTTTTTCCTTTTTTTTCACTACCGGGTGAAGTGCGACAATCCCGTGCAGAAATTAGTTCGGGCAGCACCGATTAAATAAGGGGCCTTCTTAGGTATAAACGTGGCATCCACAATAGGGAATCCACTCTAGAACCCTACTAGGCTCAACAGAGGCTGCCACGACAAAATATATAGTAAAAAAATGTCCACTTCGGGGCTTATTCAGGCTCAAATGTGGAACCCTCACTAGGGTCACCGATATTGAGCCTCTTCGTTGCCTACAAAGGTACCCTTTATAGACAACTGTATAGGCACTGTATAGGCAATTTTATAGGCCCTTTATAATTTGATTTTTATATATTTCCGATACGTATTCTGCAATAGGTATGACAAATTATTCCCTTACTGAAACCCGTCGGAGTTAACCAGGTGATCACCGATCTAACTATTGAAGGTCAGTGTCAGCTAAGCGGTCACCCATCTATGTATTGACCATCAGTCGCCAGTCCCGCGGTCATCCAAGTAATTACTGTCAGGCTAGGCGGTTATCCAACCTAGTACTGACATCAGACAGAGTTAGCAAAGCGGTCACCCACCTAAGTATTGACCATCAGTCGTCAGCCACGCGGTCACCCTAGTACTAACCCGCAGGTCAGTCAGACAATCGTCCACCCAAATACTAACAAACTAATGCGCGCAAACAATGAAATAAGCAACTTCGTCGAATATGTTTATAAATGACAAAAACAATACAATATATCATTTTTTATATAACCGATTGCCGTGAAAAATAACTGAATGTGCTTCTATTATTACCACAGCAAACGCAATCATATAAATCTATAAAGTTCGGATTATATTACACGGATTTCATTTTGTATTTCATATTATCGATATTCAAATAGACAAAAAAATTGTATAATCATATTGTAACGAATGATGCGCGCCAAGTTCACTTCATATTGGGGTTCAGACCGAACACGGCACACTAGACGAAGCACTTGACAACCGACTAACTTGACAACGGAGACAGATCAACAAGACAGTTTCGGTTGACACCGCGACTAGAGAAGACGTGACAGCGGATCGAGTTTCGATAATAAAAGTTACATGATTTTCTAATAACCCGAGAGTTTTATTTCCACGCACGTAACAATATGATCTGAATGGCCGAGTGAGCTAAAGCGCAGTTATTTATTTATTTTTTATTTATTTATTTTACGGTGAACGGGACAAGTCCCTTGAAAACCATGACACAGATGGCACATTAAATATTTTTACATATAATAACACGAAAAAAAATAAAAGAGGAAAAAAAGAAAACATTATTGCATAAAGGACAGATTCACAAACTTAAGAATAACTATGAGGGGTCACTAAGCGTAATATAATGATTCAAAGAATTCATGAAAACCGAGAGTGGGGAGATAAAAAAATCGACAAAAGGTAAGGCAGCGTTACCATTTCGAAAGATTCGGGTTAATGGCTCATTGTAACCATAATTGGTACGATGATAATTTGTATAAAAAATTGCATGGTTACGGACATTACGCATCGGGACAGAGACAGTGACGGAACTAAGGAGCTCAGGGCATATAACCGTCCCTTGTATTATCTTATACAATAAAACTAACTCAGCCTTCAGTCTACGCACAGTTAGTGTACACATTTTCAATTCCACTCTCATATAGTCACCGACCGCTCTATCCGTAACCCTAAACTTATACAATAAGAAGCGTACAAATTTCCGCTGCACACGCTCGATAGCATTGACATGTACCATGTAAGAGGGAGCCCACACAACAGACGCATACTCCAAAATAGGGCGAACTAATGCACAATACAATACTTTATGTGCCCTCATATTTCGGAAACCTATTGTATTACGCCTAATGAACCCTAAAGCACGCATCGCCCGTCCGCAGATGTATGAAACATGGTGAGTAAACGCAAGCGAAGAGGTCAGGTAAACACCAAGATCCTTGATTACCGTATGACGAACAAGCACTGCCTCGCCCAAACTGTAAGGATGTACATAAGGACAAGTGATGCGAAAGAAAGAAATCACAAGGCACTTTGGGACGCTAAGAACTAGGCGATTAGCCGTGCACCAGCCAACCAGTCTTTCAAGATCACTTTGTAATAAAAACGCATCGTCCGGACTGTGAATAGTCTTAAAAACCTTCAATATGATCTGAATGGCCGAGTGAGCTAAAGCGCAGTGCAACAACATCATCCGGAGGGTCCCAGGTTCGATTCCCGTCAATGTCAAAAAATCTTAATATGTTTTTTCAGTGATTAATAAAATAAAATGTTATTTCCCAATTAGCAGCGATTTTGTGTACTTTCAGCGGAGATATTCGGAAAATTGAATAACATGTAGCAACACGACATCTGGTGGATTTTTCAACTACTTTATCCCAGCGGTCATAACCTATTATTTTAGTTTTGAAAAAATGTATCATTAATATAAATCGATATTCATAAGTGGATAAACACTTTTGGTAATGATATCTCTTGGAATAATTAAAACTCTTACAAATGAAGAGTGCAAAGTCTTGACCGACTGGGATAACGCGGCCATTTTTGCTTGGTGTCGATTACCAATATTATTATGTGTACTTTCTCCTAATTCTAACATTTAACCTGAAAGTTTGCCTCAATGTGTGCCCAAAAATTAACTAATTTTTTATTGTAATCAGTAAAACAATCACTCAAGTTTTTAATTCTTTTTGTGATTATGCATGTAATGATTGATTTTTCACATGACTATTGTTTCTTCTCTCTTTTCACTCTCCAGATCGCCAATTATTCTCGCACTTCACCCGGTAGTGAAAAAAAAGAAAAATAAAATATTGAAAAAATTCGAATTAAAGGAAAGATAAATCCGGGACATTATCGAATTAGTGCCAAAAATTTTCATGTTTGATGTCGGATTTTTGAGAATTTTTTCAGATTTTTAAATGACGGCCCTCAAAATGTTTGAAAAAAATTATAGCGTACTCAAATTTGGTTTAAACATTATGAAAAAAATCATGACCGTTATTTTGAGTCAGAAGAATCATTTAAAAAATTATGAACTAATTCCGCGAGGTCGAGGGTCACGGCCTGGTCGATTTGGTATGGAATGCCTCGTATATACACACATATATATATATATATATATATATATATATATATATATATATATATATATATATATATATTGATGTTTACTACGGTGAATCTCCAGTTCCGTGCAGTGGACCAGAAACCGACTATATTACCACAGATTTTTCATTGGTCCTTTAACGAATATGATACACTGAGGAAGTCAGTGACAACCGCAAAGACAGAACGATGAGGGTCTGACCGAGTTCGGATTGACGAGTACAAAAAAAAAACGAAATTGAACTTGGAGGTTGAGAGCGGAGAAATAAAATTGGTGAAAAGTTATAATTACATTTTTTTAATTGGTTTTTTTCACAGTCCTATTACTCTATCAGGACAGAATCTCTAATATACAAAAATTTCCTTTGATTCGATATAATATGAGTATAGAAATTCCGATTTCATAGCTTTTTGCTTCCTCATAGACGAAGCTTTGTTTTTATGAAAATTTATTTTTTTGGGATTTTCATGTCAGAATTCTCAAAATGGTCTAAAACGTCGAGAAAAGTGGTTTGTACGAAATGTCTGTACGTGTGTGTATACGTATGTGCACAATTTTTTGTTAGCACGATAGCCGTTGCAATTTTTAAGATATCGGGCTCGAATTTGAACCATGAGTAAACTGTCTTTAAACAAGTTATGGGATTGAATTTGGAGTTAAACCGTCAAGTTGTTCAAAATTTATGGCGTTTTGAATTTTTCGAAAAATTAGTTTTAGCGTTCCAACTTTCACAATTTTCAAGATATCTGGCTTAAATTGGTACCCAAGTAAAGTGTGGGTAAATAAACATCAGTTCGAATCTGGCGAGAATTTGTCAAGGGGTTAAAAAATAATGTCATTAAAAATTTTTAACACAAGGCTGCAAAGTAGAACTTTGCAGCCTTGTGTTAACCTTTTGATTTTTTTTTCAAATTGCGTGAACGCTCTAAATTTCATAAGATCGGCGATATTTAGCTTTCATCATTACGATGCATTATATTATGTATATTTTGTTAAGTTTGATAAAAATATTGTATCTCTATTTTTTGGACAACTTCATGTCGGACTTAATGCATAATAATAATAATAATAGGAATAATAATAATACTCCCCTTTTTTATGTTTTAAATAATTATAAGTATTTTAAAATGAAATCGTCCAAAGATTCTTTTTTCAAGTTTCCTCCGTGATAAAAAAAACATCCACTCTTTGTAGGGTTCTCATATAAGTTCTTTAACTTTTGATCATTACATTTTGTGAGGTATCTTGAACGTTCCATGTTTTCGCTCGATAACTCATTCACTGTAACTGGTAGAGCCAGGAATTCCAGTTAAGTCTTTAACCAACGAGAACCTGTGCCTAGCTATTTATTTTTACATCGTCTGTACTATGGATTGTTATTTTATCCTAGTTATTACAAACATTAGTCAGCACTGAAAAAAAAAAATTCCATCAGCTCCAGAAGAAAAAGTAGGGTCTGTGTATTGATTTCGCGAATCCCCAGATGTTTTTCTTCTTCATTGTCGGAAAGGATAATCATCTTTCGTTGATTATAGTTCTATTCTACAGTGGCTTTCACGATGTCCACAGATATATATATATATATATATATATATCTGTGGACATATATATATATATATATATATATATATCGACAACTATATATATATATATACTAGGATTTTATTGCGGCTCGCGCGGTGCGCGCGCTCGCAATCGCTCCCCACCCAAGGGTGCCTCCCCCCCAAGGGTGCCCCCCCCCAAAGGGTGCTCCGACCCTGAAGGGTGCCCCCCCCCCAAAGGTGCCCGCAGCCTTGGGGGACCTATGTTTTTGGAAAAGGACTTTGAATAATTCAGGCTCGGGGCTTGGCGGAAAGGGTGGGGCTAGCCCCAAGCCTTCAGCCCCACCCCCTTCCGCCAAGCCCTGAGCCCGAATTATTCTAAGTCCCTCGATTCTTGACACGGCGCCGGCGGCGGCGAGATTTTTTTATAATATAGAGATATATATATATATATATAGTTGTCGATATGTACTGAGGACCAGATATCTCTCTATATTATAAAAAGATCTCGCCGCCGCCGCCGCCACCGCCGTGTCAAGAATCGAGGGATTTAGAATAATTCGGGCTCGGGGCTTGGCGGAAGGGGGAGGGGCTAGTCCCAGGCGCTGGGACTAGCCCCAGCCTTTAGCGACACCCCCTTCCGCCAAGCCCCGAGCCCGAATTATTCTAAGTCCCTCGATTTCAGGGGGGACTGTGAGACCCCAAGCCCGTATTTTTCTAAGTCCTTTTCCAAAAACATAGGTCCCCAAGGGAGTAGGGCACCTTTGGGGGGGGGGGGGTATCCTTGCGGCGGGCACCCTTGCGGGGGGGCACCCGTGCGGGGGGGGGGCGATTGCGAGCGCGCGCAGCGCAATAAGATCCTAGTATATATATATATATATATAAATGGGACAATTCATAACAACTCGGTCAACGGATGACCCTCATATATATATTTGTTTTCGCAGTAATTTTTTATGTTATTCTTCCAACTGAAAAATGCATGCAGAATTTTTTTGAGATTTTTTTCATCGACATTTCTGAGTTATAAATAATTAAAGCTATCTACAAAACGCCCTAATTTTAAAAATTCAACAAATTCTCAAATATACTATGGTGTGCAACAAAACGTTTAAGGGGAGGGAGTCAGGTCAAAAAAATTGATTTTGGAAATTCAATATCATCCAAATCCTATTGCATATAAAAATGTCCAACACCCTATATTGTTGGTACTCGATGAAATGATTTTTTACTGTCGTCTGACTTGCATATGCTTTTCAATATTATCTTAAGCAAAGTTCTTAGGTTTTCCATTCTGCGCATAATTCAGATCAAACTACTAGGCAGATTGGAATGGTTGATGTCTCATTTTCTTCTTCATGAAAAGATACACCGGCTAAATGGAGCAAATCTTAATGTAATATTTTTTAAGTGACATAATTATTAATAAATAAATTTTATACTATTTTCTAAATCAGTGATTAATTTTGCTTTCAGAATGAAAAAAAATAGTTTGCTCCATTTAGCCGGTGTATCTTTTCATGAAAAAGAAAATGAGACGTCAACCATTCCAATCTGCCTAATAGTTTGATCTGAATCATGCGCAGAATGAAAAACCTAAGAACTTTGCTTAAGATAATATTGAAAAGCATATGCAAGCCAGACGACAGTAAAAAATCCTTTCATCGAGCACCAACAATATAGTACATTGGGCATTTTTATATGCAATAGGATTTCGATGATATTGAATTTCTAAAAACACTTTTTTTGACCTGACTCTGTCCCCTTAAATTATAGGCCAGAGTGGGCCGAGACCTCCTGTTTTTTTCCTCCTCCTCCTTCTTTTTTTTACCATCTTATAACATTATTCAAAGGTTTTTTAAACATTAAATAGACAACGCTTCGACTTTCAAATCTCAACAAAATTTAAAAAATGCTGTCATGACATCCTAATACATATATATACATATTGCAAAAAAAAAAAAAATTCTTTTATTAGACTTGCAAAAGTGTCTGTCTGGACACTTTTGCAAGTATGTACGTTTTCACATCGAAACCGCCGGCAGATTATATTTTTTCAGAATAATAATAATAATTAAATAAATAAATATATAAGGTATTTTGTAGTTTTTTTTAGAGATTTTTAAATCGGTGTGATTTTCTTAACGTTTGAAATACGTTTAATTAATAGTACACAAAGAAAAAAAAATTGAAAAAGGTCTTCTTTCTCATTTTCCTTCTTCTCAAAAATGTTGTCGTTCGTCAAAGTATTTTCGCGATTTTTTTAGATTTTTAAATCGAAGCGTTGTTTATTTAATGTTAAAAAATTCTTTGAATAATATTATAAAATCGAAAAAAAATAGCAGGAGGTCTCGGCGCACTCTGATCTATGGTTCAAACGCTTTGTTACACATCATAGTATTTTTGAGAATTTTTTGGGATTTCTAAATTAGGGCGTTTTGTAGATAGCTTCAATTATTCATAACTAAAAAATTACGATAAAGAGAAATCTGTAAAAAATTCTGCATGCATTTTTCAGTTGGAAGAATAACATAAAAAATTACCGCGTAAAAAAACGAAAACATGAGGGTCATCCGTTGACCGAGTTGGTATGGAGTGCCCCATAAATATGTAGTTGCCAATATCTACTGAGTAACAGAGATATATATGTATACATATGTATAGATATACATATATAAAGTTGTCAATATGTACCGCGGATCATGGAAGCCACGTGAGACCGGAGGCGTAATTTCTCCAATCGGTCTATCGCGTACGCACAAATGCAGTTATAACAAGGTAACACAATCACGGTCAAGTCTTTGGTATAACTGTATATTTCTGTCACCAATCGGAATTGTACAAAAGAAACTGTAGAATTGTACTGATGACATACACGTATGACCGATCGATACGTGCGGTAGAGATTCAATTCCTGTATATTTGTGATTGGTGATGATGATTGTACAGAATATTCTGTCATTGGTCCAACCGTTTTGACACTTCACTACCAAAAGTTGACAGACTGGATATTTCCTTCCAGTGCCACAATGATTTTGAAGCGACCGGTCGATACGTGCGGTAGAAATTCAATTAGTGTATATTTTTGGCTGGTGATGACAATTTTAGAGAATATTCTCTTATTGGTCCAACCGTTTTGACATTTCAATATCAAAAGTTGCCAGGCTGGATATATCCTTCCAGTGTTCTTATGAATTTGAAGCGACTGATCGATACGTGCGGTAGAGATTCAGTTCCTGGATATTTGTAATTGGTGATGATAATTTTACAGAATATTCTGTCATTGGTCCAACCGTTTTGACATTTCACTATCAAAAGTTGACAGACTGGATATTCCCTTCCAGTGCTCCAATGAATTTAAAGCGACCGATCGATACATGTGGTAGATATTAAATTTCTGTCTATTTCGGATTGGTGATGATGTTACAGAATATTCTGTCATTGGTCCAACCGTTTTGACATTTCACTATCAAAAGTTGCCAGTCTGGATATATCCTTCCAGTGTTCCTATGAATTTGTAGCGACCGATCGATACATGCGATAGAAATTCAATTCCTGTATATTTTTGGCTGGTGAAGACAATTTTACAGAATATTCTGTCATTGGTCCAACCGTTTTGACATTTCACTATCAAAAGTTGACAGACTGGATATTCCCTTCCAGTGATCCAATGAATTTAAAGCGACCGATCGATACATGTGGTAGAGATTAAATTTCTGTCTATTTCGGATTGGTGATGATGATGTTACAGAATATTCTGTCATTGGTCCAACCGTTTTGACATTTCACTATCAAAAGTTGCCAGTCTGGATATATCCTTCCAGTGTTCCTATGAATTTGTAGCGACCGATCGATACATGCGATAGAAATTCAATTCCTGTATATTTTTGGCTGGTGAAGACAATTTTAAAGAATATTCTCTTATTGGTTCAACCGTTTTGACATTTCACTATCAAAAGTTGACAGACTGGATATTTCCTTCCAGTGTTCCAATGAATTTAAAGCGACCGATCGATACATGTGCTACAGATTGAATTTCTGTCTATTTCGGATTGGTGATGATGATGTTACAGAATATTCTGTCATTGGTTCAACCGTTTTGACATTTCACTATCAAAAGTTGCCAGTCTGGATATATCCTTCCAGTGTTCCTATGAATTTGAAGCGACCGATCGATACATGCGATAGAAATTCAATTCCTGTATATTTTTGGCTGGTAATGACAATTTTAGAGAATATTCTCTTATTGGTCCCACCGTTTTGACATTTCTCTATCAAAAGTTGCCAGACTGGATATTTCCTTCCAGTGTTTTATTTATTTATTTCTAACGGGTAATAATACCCAATTACAGAGTGCCAGGACAAGCCCTGGCAATCATACATTAACAAAATAACAATGGTATTAGTCTGCAGTGATTGCTTAATTGATTTACACTTCGAAGTACATAATATTTTATTAGGGTGACACTGAGTAAATCGATGATTTAAAACGGGGAAGAGACATTTCAAAAACATTTACTCGTAAAAAATATGAGTTGCCTAATCTGGTTATCCGCGGTAGCCAGCTGTGGAATGCATAATTTGCTCGACAAAAGGGTATTACGAAGGGCTCAGTTGATCTGGTCATCCTGTCACGCTCCCTGATTCCAAGTAGACCCTGGATGGAAGGTGAGGTAATTTTCCCATGTATAATACCAGTGTAAAAAGGCAAGGTCGGCAACAATGCGACGATGCTCAAGAGAGTGCGGGCCAAGGGTGGTCATAATAACTCCATAATCATGATCTAACGGATTCATAGGAGTACCTAGTCGAAAAGCAGCGAATCTAATAAATCTATGTTGAACCCCTTCCAATAGATCGGAGTAGGCTCTAGTGTGAGGTGACCAGATTGAGAAGCATACTCAAGTTGAAAACGTACAAGGCTAGTATATAGTGCAAGAAGCGCTTTAGGGTTATCAAACTGAGCTGCTACTCTCTTTACATATCTTAAGGTTTTTAGAGCATAGGTAATAATGGACTGAATGTGGCCAGAGAAAGAAAGCGAGTTGTCCATAGTGACACGAGGTCTCGCGTGGAAGCAATGGCCTCAAGGCAGATGCCGTTTAGCATGTAGATTGTAACGATCGAGTTACTTATTCTCGAGTAGTGCATGACTTTACATTTAGACACGTTCAGATCCATTTCATTCAAAACACACCACTCGGCAATAGCGTCTAGGTCGGCCTGAAAGCAACTTGCGTCAGCTGTAGAACGGATAATTTTGAACAACTTGAGATCATCTGCAAACAGCAGCGTGTTCGAGTGACGTACCATCCCCACAATGTCATTTATAAAGATGTTAAAAAGCAATGGTCCCAAGTGGGAGCCCTGGGGAACTCCAGAGCAGGAGTGGTACGGCCTTGAGTAGCTTGAGCTAATTTTTACAATTTGTTTGCGATCCGTTAGGTATGATCTGATCTAGCTAAGTAGAAGACCCGATATGCCAAGTGCTTTCAACTTCTCTACTAAAATTCGGTGATTAACTCGGTCGAACGCTTTGGAGAAATCAGTGTAAGCAGTATCGACTTGTAATTGTAATTTATCGTTGAAAGCTGTTGTTACGTAGTTTGTGAAGAAGGCCAGATTTGTGACTGTCGACCTACCCTCACAAAAGCCATGTTTTTCGTAGGCAATAATATCTTTGAACGAAATGGTAAGTTTATGCGTCGCCATCAACTCGAAGAGCTTCGGAATTGAGTTAAGCGCGGTGATCGGTCGATAGTTCAAAGCTTGCTCATTGTCACCGGATTTTAGCAGAGGTTTTACAGAACTAATTTTCCAACAAAGTGGAAATTCTCCAGTCTCAAGCGAACGCGAAAACAAAGCGTGAAGCGGGCGCGAAAGACCAAATCTACAATTTCTGAGAACTAGTGGTGGTATACAGTCCGGACCTGGCCCACCTTTACCATGATGCAAATCTCACGCACTGTCTAGTTCCCTCGGTTCCGATAGATGGCCAACGGGATAGAACTTCCTTGCGAGCGAGTTGTCATCTGGCCCCTATATAAGAGGTGGAATATTCAATCTTCGTCACTTCTTATTTTTGTCTAACTCCGACGTCCGACTCGCAACTGACCAGCGGCAACAGTGAGTATTGGGAAGAAAGTCGCTCGCCGATATCTCGCTCTTCTAAATTCACTACTATCAGTGAATATGGTAAAAATATAAATATTACATGTAATTATAAATAAAACACTTTTTGCCATACACACTTCGTTTTATCAACGAAATCGACTGTGATGGTAGACCATGATAAATATAAAACATACTATTCACAAGAACTCATTTCACATGGTATATAAAACCATATCCAATGGTACATGCCGCCCAAAGATGGCGATAGCCAGGAGGAAAGGAGAAGAAGAAGAAGAAATCCACATCCAAGCGTTCGCTCTACACCATACCTTTGATATAATACATAAAAGTATTATGAATCTAGCAACAAATAGTAAATATGTTGAACTACTAACCGATCTCATCATTTACTATACTGGATGATACGAATAAATAAACATAATTTGAAAATGACAATGAATTTTATATGCCTTTATTGTTCTACAACCGCTCAAAATACTTTATAAATAGTAAAAGAACGAATAGTTGCAACTAACATAAAGAAATAATTAACATAGCTACGAAATATGGTACATAGTAATTATATTTTCATTTTATATGACAAACACGTAAAATATAGTGAGTTCTACTATACAAATAGTTATTCGTATCATAATTTAGTCGTTGGTTACAATATTTATTGTTGCGGTAACAATAAATCATTACCGTCCTCATCAGGGAAACATATGTTATAGTAAAAGTATGGTTACTCCGACCATATGTATTTTAAGTAAAAAAGTTAAGTAAAAATATGGTTACTCCGACCATATTTTTCTCTCAGTGTTGATTTTATAAATGTGTTAAATATATCATAATTTTATTGTTACAGTTTTAACGATAAGTTATAGTATTCTTAAGTGTGGCGCATATTTAGATTCACTATCCCAACTGTATAGTTTCCTTAACTTCACGACAATAGTTCGGTAAACCATATAAAAGCTGATTCAACTATAAAATATTGTTCCACATATTATAAATTTTTTACTATGGTATTATTGTTGGAAATACCATGGTCTTTTTCTTCAATGCAGTGATATTCTTTAATTCATTACACTGCACAAGTTCGAGACTGCCAAAATCAGCAGCTAAGATAGTAATTGCCATGAGCTCATTCAACGATGCACCTTGGGTCCACGTCACGGCTGAATTTAATTGTCTAAAAGTCCAGACAGCGGCAGGTTATAGTCACCAAATAACACGAATTTCGATGATATGTTGGTGCTTGCAATGAGTCTAATAGCGTCACAGTGAGCCTGGTAAAGATCAGGATGCGAAGCAGGAGGCAGGTAAATGCAGCCGATTATGATATTCACAGAAGCACGTGATACACGCACAAAAATCTGCTCTAAGTAGTCGATTGATGAGGGAACAATTGAGCTGCTTAAAGATTTTGATACCGCTATGAGAATACTTACCTCCACCTCGCGAAGCAGAACTAGTAAGAGCACGCCTGTCGTATCGACACACCGAGTAGTCCGCAAGTCCTAGTTCAGAAGTATGAATGAACCTTTTCAGTGTTCATATGAATTTTAAGCGGCCGATCGATACATGTGGTAGAAATTGAATTTCTGTCTATTTCGGATTGGTGATGATGATGTTACAGAATATTCTGTCATCGGTCCAACCGTTTTGACATTTCACTATCAAAAGTTGTCAGACTGAATATTTCCTTCTAGTGTTCCTATGAATTTGAAGCGACCGATCGATACGTGCGGTAGAGATTCAATTCCTATATATTTGTAATTGGTGATGATAATTTTAGAAAATGTTCTATCATTGGTCCAACCGTTTTGACATTTCACTATCAAAAGTTGTCAGACTGGATATTTCCTTCCAGTGTTCCTATGTATTTGAAATGACTAATCGATACGTGTGGTAGGGATTCAATCCCTGTATATTTTTGATTGGTGATGCTAATTTTAGAGAATATTCTCTCATTGGTCCAACCATTTTGACATTTCACTATCAAAAGTTGTCCTGGATATTTCCTTCCGGTTTTCCTATGAATTTGAAGCGACCGATCGATACGTTGGGTAGCGATTCAATACCAAGTACTGTTCATGAACCTGTGGCTGATACAATAAGGAGATACACTTCACTGGGTGAAGCAATTACAGCGAAGTGGAAAGTGTCCCTGTGGCAATGGTAGCAAAGCAATTCAAGAAGGAATCTCGTAGATGTACCAATGAGCCTCCGGCTGGTCGTGCCATTGTCTTTTCATACTACAGTAGAACGGGGTTAAATGACTCAGTGACCTAATTAAATATCTTTCAGCATTGTAGATGGGTCAAAAGTCGCCAAGTAGTCGAAAAGTGTCTATAAATTGTTATGTGTAAGTTAGCCAAAATAGTAACAATTCTGATATTTATGAATTTATGATTTTTGTTTCTGTTGTTATTTTTTTTTTAATATTGTATTGCTAGGAAATGTATGGATATATTTTACTAAAACCAGAAATTACAAAAATCATATTTATCTTTATGGATTATGAAGATAAATATGATATGCTACGTAAATAAAAATATTGGCTATACGAGATCGGGAAATTACGTGAAAACAGAATTTGGTAGAGCAGGAGATGCGCGTTAAATTGGTTGAGCATGAGATAACGCGTTAATGGATATTGTTCGGGAACAGATAGTGGCAGATCGAAAGCGACGTTGAAAGCAAGCTGTTTATTAGGGTGGTCCATTTTGGCACAATATTTTTATTTCTTTCGAGGCACCCCTCAAAACTGCTCTTTATTATGAAAAAAAATCCTTTTAAATCATAGATGCGATAAAATAAATAGGTAGAGGTCGCGACGGAATTTTTAAATTTTCTTGTTTTAATATTTTTTTTTCATTGAAAACTCTCATGTTCACATTTTTTGCATTACATGGGTGTAGTGATTCTGGATATCACTGCGACAGTCCGTTATTATTTTATGGTAGTTTTGGAATACGAAATAATTGCACCTGCGAAAAATATGTGCTGTGAAAGTTAAAAATAGAGGGTGAGCAAATATTTTGTAAAAAATTCAAAATGCCATAAAATTTCAATCCCTAAGAGAATTAATGCCAAATTAAATCCCAACCTTTGTCTGATAATATTCTACCTGTAAACCAAATTGAAGTTAAATATCTAAATAATTATGGACCTTTGAACAAAAACAAACTTTAAAAAAAATTATCAAATTATAATTGTTAAATTATAAAATTATCTCAGTCAATCTCTATCTGTATAATATGATGTATTTATCCCAAAAAAAACCTATTATATAAAATCTACAAAATTCTCATAAAAATAGCGAACGATAATCGTAAACATTTGAAGGTTGCGGACAATTATTGTTGTTATAGAGTGTCTCATAATATACTTAATTGTTTCCGGCATCTTCAGAATGTAATTTGTTAATCCTGTGGTCAAATGTTTATCATTATCATTCACTGTTTTTACAAGATTTTTTTAGTATTGATATAGCACAGTTATTCTGTGATAAATATGTCACATCACGCCGCTAGCGAAGTTTGTAATTTTTTTTTTTTAAGTTTGTTTTCGTTCCGACTTCCACAATTTTGCAGATATCGAGCTGAAATTTGGTACACAACTATACTATTATTATCAGACAGGATTTGGGGTTTAATTCGGCGTTAATCGGCTTAGCGATAAAACGAACGATTTTATCACATTTTGAATTTTTTGAAAATATCTACTCATCTGATTTTCTCTTTCACAGCACACATTTTTCGCAGTTGCAATTATTTCGTACTCTAAAGCTACCATAAAACAATAACGAACTGTCGGAGTGATATCCAGTATCTCTACACTCATGTAATGCAAAAAATGTTAAGATCTACATGAGAATTTCCGCTGAAAAAAATGTTTCAAACAAGAAAATTTTAAAATTCCGTCGCGACCTCTGCATATTTTTTTATCACATCGATGATTTACGAGGAATTATTTTTCGTAATAGAAAACAGTTTTGAGAGGTACCGCGTAAAAAAAAAAGATCGTGCAAAAATGGACCACCCTACTGTTTATGGCGAAAAATGATTAGGTGAGAATACAAGTTTCTAAATTCGTGGAAAATGTTAGTAGAGGCACATATCAAATCTAGGATATAGATATCTAACATTCTGGTCGGTGTTACCAAACAGTCAATTGATATTACCAATCAGTCGGTTAGTATTACCATTTAGTTGCTTGTCGTTATCAATCAGTTGGTTGTCGTTACCAATCACTTGGTTGGCGTTACCGATCAGTTCGTTGATGTTACCAATCAATTAGTTGGTATTACCAATCAATTAGTTGGTGTTGCCAATCAGATGGCTGGTGTTGCCTATCAGTTGGCTGGTGTTGCCAATCAGTTGGCTGGTGCTGCCAATCAGTTGGCTGGTGTTACAAACAGTCGGTTGGTATCACCGATCAGTTGGTTGGTGTAGTCAATCAATTGGTTGACGTTAAAAAAACAGTTGGTTGGCGTTAACAATCAGTTGGTTAATGTTACCAATCCGTTGGTTGATGTTACCAATCAGTTGATTGGTGTTATCAATCAGTTGGGTGGTGTTAACAATCAGTTGGTTGGCCGTAACAATCAGTTGGTTGGCGCTAACAATCAGTTGGTTGGCGTTAACAATCAGTTGTTTGGTGTTACCAATTAGTTGGTTGGCGTTAACAATCAGTTGGTTGGCGTTAACAATCAGTTGGTTAATGTTACCAATCCGTTGGTTGATGTTACCAATCAGTTGGTTGGTGGAACCAATCAGTTGGTTGGTGGAACCAATCAGTTGGTTGGTGGAACCAATCAGTTGGTTGGTGGAACCAATCAGTTGATTGGCGGAATCAATCAGTTGGTTGGTGGAACCAATCAGTTGGTTGGTGTTACTAATCAGTTGATTGGTGTTACCAATCACTGGGAACAAAAAAGAAGAAAAAGATGCACCAGGATAAGGCTCGCAAATGTGGACACAATAGTTCATAAGCGGACTTCCGAAGAGCGTTGAAGTGTCAGAAATTAAAGGAGAAAGTAGATCGCGAATTTGGAGGGGAAATTCATAAATTTTTTAAAGTAAATATTCAAAGGAGAGTTTACACAAATCTTGTGTCAGTATTGTCAAGCGTACAGAGAAGCGGTCTAAGAGGCGAATGAGAGCGAAAAACGGATGAAAGCATGTATGGAAAGGTCTAAGTTTGTGAAAGCGAAGAGCGTGAACGTAAAGACTAAGTAAGCAACGAATCAACAGTCAAAGAGAGCACGACATACATTTGTGTGTGGAATATATGTTGTTTACAAAAGCTAAAGGAAGGGGAAGAATAGCTCAATAAATATACTACAAAAATGAAACTTGTTGCGCTCGAATTCGTGTGTTTGACATTTGCGATTTAATGCGATGGCTATCAATAAAGTACAGTTAAAAAATAGCTCTGTCGTAACTTTTTGTAGCTTGTCGTCCAATAATCGTAAGGAGAGAAGAAGTGACCATTGTTGTGAAATGTAGCAGAAATTGCCAGCCATGAACACAAACTCGTTTGAAAACGTTTGGAAGACAATTGTTTCACTCTACCCCGACCAGTACAACTGTAGCAGATTCGGACTATCGGATTAGGAATTACAAAGCAATCCAATGCTTACGACAGATGTTAAGCTCAATTGTATCCGTTCCGCTGGAAATTACGACAGTTTATTGTTGTTGGAAGATAGGAAATGTACTGATAAAAACCTTTGCATTTCGTTGCAGCGAGGATTAAATGTGGAAGGTTTTAAATCCTCACTGCGGATTAGCAACGGATTAAAGTCACAACGGACTTTTCCAGTTCAAATTCTGGAATATGCGAGAAATATTGATTGTAACACCATCAAAACGAACATTAGGTGTGAAAAGTACAAATGTGATGAATATGAAGTGTAAAGTCACTGACATCAGCAGAAAGTGACATAAACTGTCAATTTTGGAATTTTCTTTGATGCCATGAAAACAAAAGGTTTCAACTGGAGGAAGCAATTATCATTTTTCTAATTAACTGCATTTAAGGGCATATAATCACAAATCAGGCCCTGGTCAGGCACGAACCAGATCCTGATCAGGCCCTGATCGGGCCATGAGAAGACCCGGACAGGACCTTACCAGGACCGGATTAGCGTCTGATGTTACGCTCCAAATTTCTACTCGGGATATTCGTTTATGATATTGCGAATCTTGGTGCAACCCTAGCTGATTAGATTGGCTGTGAAACTTAAGGGCTCGTTCGTGACCAACCCACCGAGATGACCTTCGCAATATGCAACCATCAAAAGTTTTCGCATACGAAGTATACACGATGATCCTAGCGAATTGGCTAACTAACGGACTACGACAGGGCGTTTCAGGTAACTTTCTGCACCACGTGGTTTCCCATAATCTGCATGCTCGTCGCTAGGTATTTTGTGAGGCGATGATGGACGTCTACTCGGCAGAGATTCTCAACAAACCCAAATATAATTTGAACTTTCCAAGTTACGGCAAAAACATTATGAATATCATCATTTGGACGTGACTTACAGGTCGGAAACATTATGGATACGCACGGAAGGCAAAGGTTTATTATTTTACACTTTTTAATTGAACTCATTTTTACTTTCTTACCATTTGCGAAATATGTAAAGAGGACAAGTAATACGATTTTTAAAAAATCCAGCTATGTTCGAATTGTGGTAAAAGTTTATTATTCGAGTACAAAATTTAAAAAAAGCTTAATTTCTGTATGTCATTCGGAAATGTCGAAAAACTTTGGCAAAAAATTGTGAAGCTGTGTAATATTTGACTTTTATATTAAAAATGTAATATTCATATGAAACACTAACAACAAAACTTCCACTTCTCCTTGCACGTTGCCTGAAACGTAAAAACAAAAAAACAAATGGTTAAAAGGGTTAAAAGTGACTTATACTTTGGTCTGAGACATAATATTTTCATTGACCCGGTATATATTAAAAAATTTTAAACCACGCTTTTTAACGTTTTAGATGATTTTGAATAAAAGTCACGATTTTCTTTTAATACAGAAACGACGATTCCTTTACGAGGAAGCAAAAGTGGCTTTTCACACAGAAACTGTCCGAGTGTATCGTTCGGAGACTGCGAATAAGAGGAAGTGAACTCTGTGTGTGGTGGAAAGGTTTCCTCGGGGATCGAAGTTCCTTAGCGTCCCTATATACCGGAGGTGGCCCTTGAGAGTCACCTCCAGACGCTTTCAATGCTCTTTGGCTTCCCTCATTTTCGCCTGGTATCTCTACCACGTTTCGGGTTTCGGGTTGCGTGTACGTGACCGTGTCTGCCGGAAACCTCCAGAGCGGCCAGTTAATGAATAGGGTCGCTTGCCACTAGACTAGCGTGTTGCAAATTACCCAAATCAGAACAGAAAAGAACTGGACCAGCTGGACCAGAATTGGATAATTGTGAAATATTAGGTTGCTTCGTGTCCAGGACATTTACTTCCCTCTGCTCTAAAAACAAAAAAAAAGCTTGTAGTTGATGGTTAAGCATCAATTTAAGTAGAAATGAAAAGCCTGCAAAACATCCTAGAACTTTGTACATTGTTCCTTCATTATTATCTACCATTTACAAAACTACATTTCTGAAGATCTATGGTTAATCATTTTGGCTTTCACAGTTTTGTGAAATCTGAACACACACACAGACATAGAAACACCTGATATTTGATTTGGCGTTTCAGACAATGTTAATTGAGCTTCTACGAGGAAACAAAATAAGCTGATCAAATGCGCATATTGGAGTTTTAGTTTTCTGGGAAAATTTCTACAGATGCAACTTGGTTCTAAATATCCGAGTCGTGTCCGCACTCACACTAAGATTCTGATCCTCACACTTTCACTCACATTTGTACTAAGACTTGACATAAAGTGTTGTGCCAGCGAAACCGGAAGTTATGGAGTGTTAATGTAATTTACCGACTACGTAAGTTCGAAAACATAATTACCTCGAACCGAAAGCGGGATGAACCTTTGCTGGTTTGAAGTTTGTCGCGTCTGGTGATGTCGCGACAAAGTTCTCGGTAGTAGAAACGAAGAGAGAAAGTCAAACGTTGTGATTACGTCGTCGAATACTTTTTTTGTTTAGAGTCTACCCCTTTTCTAGCCTTTGAAACTTCGGCGGTCGATATCTGTAGACTTATACAGCTATTCTTTTGTTCAACTACCGCCAATACCCCATCTTGTTACCTATTGACATTATTCGTGTGCTTCTTAGGAATTTCAATTGTTTATACATTTCCGATAAACTGCAGTATGATGTCTCATATCAATTCAATAATGGACTGTTCGGTAACATTCCACAAATGCTCCTACAAAATTATGAATGCATTTAATCCGGAGGCGCACCGATATTGATTGAATTATTCATGATCACTTATAAAAATGATTCTGCCAACTTTGCTGATCTTTACCCGCATTTTCCACATGCATTATTTATAATTAATTCATGTAAAGATACATCAGATAAATTACAGGATAAGCTTAATTCGTGATACCTTTATTCTGGGGTATCTATGAGTACATCGAGATATGATTTGTCTTTGCTTCTCGTTGACAGAAAGAAGTAATTAAACGTTATCTTATGCTTGCTAATTGCTTGCTTATCACAAATCTTGTGATCTACGTTGCGGTAGGCAATTCTATAGCACTTATCAGTACACAGACATATCTGTACACGCGCGGCTGCACACAGATTTTTATTACATTAACTCTATTGAGAATTACTAGATTGTAGACGACACGTACTGATTAAGAAGACACTACACAATTAACTTTAAGGTAACAAATTCTTCTGATAATCAATTGGACACATAATGAATGTTCATAGCACCAAGAATCCCGCGCAGATTAGTCAGTTCGGGTGGAGTTGCGAGGTGGAGTTCCAAGATCGATTTCCAAGGTGGAGTTCCGAGGTGGAGTTCCGAGTCAGAGTTCCGAGGTGGAGTTCCAATGTAGAATTCCAAGGTGAATTGCCGATGTGCAGTTTCGAAGTGGAGTTCCAAGGTGGAGTTCCTATGTGGAATTTCA
The DNA here is from genome assembly GCA_963970395.1 of Ephialtes manifestator. Taxonomy (NCBI): domain Eukaryota; kingdom Metazoa; phylum Arthropoda; class Insecta; order Hymenoptera; family Ichneumonidae; genus Ephialtes; species Ephialtes manifestator. Next base: position 34,658,602 of record OZ019974.1, on the reverse strand, counting down.
AGGTAGATGGCCGAGGTAGAGTTCCAAGGTGGATGATCGAGGTGGAGTTCCGAGGTGGATGACCGAGGTGCAGTTCCAAGGTGGAGTCTCGAAGTGGATGACCGAGGTGGAGTTCCGAGATGGCGTTCCGGGATGGAGTTCCTGTATGAAGTCCCGGGATGAAGTCTCAGGATGAAGTCCAGTTATTAATTCTAGCTTAGCACCTTGGATCACCATGTTGTAGCTAAATATCATTAGCATTTGCGCAGAGGTCTCTAACGAAAATTCCTTTTTGACAAAAAATACCAAATTGCTTACCACTTAGATTACACATGTACTTTCGCTTCTCACGTTCTATTCTTAACGACGTGGTAGTAATAGTACTGAACGCGCTAATGCATGACATGCCTAATAGATTTTTTTAGGTTCGTTTTCTTAATTGAATTCGCGTTTCCCAATATGTGGCGAACTCAGGCATAAGTATCAATACTATGACTTTGTACAATGAGCAGTTGCAGTTCTTTTTCCGTCTCGCCACAAATTGCAAATTCAATTTTATACCTGTGCCATCTGTTCAGTTCTCTCTTGGCTTGACCTCATTTATAATACTCGTATTTATGTCGTTCAGAAATAGTGGTTGCGAAGGTGAATTCACAATTTATTCTATGGAAGGTGCATTGTATTCTGTTTATTAACATTATGACCGTTATCTCCCTCGGAGAACTCCATTTCAATTGCATTTTATAAATCGACAGACAGTCACTCAATCTTATAATAGAAGCAAAAACTGAAATATTAAAAATATTTCCTTTTTCTGTTAAGCTTTATTGACGGGTAAATGCAGCGTTTTCCCATAAACTTATAGATGAAATTTCATATACAAGTGAAATGTAAAATTACAGTATTCGCTACGAAATCCTATGAAAATTAGGAACTTCAAAACAAAAATCTCTCATGTTTTTGCTTTAACACATCCGATTGAAGATAGACGAAGAGTATATATTGCCGTGTTTTGTTAGACCCAATATTTATTTCTAGCTGAATATGCTCATCAGCAAATTAAATTGGGATCTATTCATACAGCCAAATCAGTTCTTCATTTTTATCGAAGTTTTTTGTTTCCATACATAAACGAAATTGCACGCGTTATAAATCTCATGCATACATAAGTGTTTGTCCACATTTGCAACCCTCGTCTTTACCATATCTGCCGCAGCAGTAAGCACTCAATGGAGGGTACGTAACGCGTATTTGCCTACGTCGTTTATTTTATCGGCCTGTCACCATCGGATTTGTACCAACCAGAATCATAAAATCATTTATGTTTGCCTATATAGCTCGGTGATAATAACATAGCAGCTGGCAGGCAGGTGTAGACCAACTTATCGATTAGGTTAATGGCTATGAAGACCTTAACCCAATATACTCTGGATCACTAATGGATCTATAACATTAAGCTCGTTGAACTGAAGGATTATATATTGAAAACCAATCGATTTGTGGAAAGGTGCCACGTTTGGCGTCCCGGATATATTAGGTACATCATGCCAACGAACTTAAAGTAATTTCCGAATTATTCGAATTATTCTTGGAAGTTCACTGAACATCAGCAGAGTGCCTTTTTGCTCGTTGATGCAATTCTATTCAGTCTCTGTTACGAGTTAATGAGCCCTTAGTGGGGCGAATCCATCGTGGTATTCAGTAATTGGAATTTCTATTCGCACATGATTCGGACGGCTGGCTTGAACATTTACATACCGTATAAGAAGCATTCCATGTCAACTGAGATATCCATATTTTGAAACGCCTTGAATTATTCGGTTCCACTGTTTTGATTGTGGTGCTACATGCTTACAATAAAAGTATGATGTTTTGAGGGAGTTCCATGATATTGGTGTAGAAGGCCCCATATCTCTCTATATAAATTATACACGGTCGTCATCCAAGAATTTTCATAAGTTTCCCTATGATTTTTCTAAGTTCTCCTATGAGACCTCTCACGAAGCCAATATTTTTCTAACTCCCCCTATGAGACCACCTTTCCAAGCCTGGACTTTTCTAAGACCCCCTCTGAGATTCCCCTCCCAAGCTTTGATTTTTCTGAGCCCCCTATGAGACCACCCTCCCAAACCCGATTTCTCTAAGTCCCTCTATGAGACACCTCACTTAGCCCTAATTTTTGAACTCCCCCCTATGAGACCACCCTTGGAAACCTTGATTTTTCTAAATCACGGTATGAGACACCATCACCAAGTCCTGATTTTACTAAATCCCGATATGAAACTACCCTATGAAGCCTTGATTTTTCTACTTCCCCTTATGAGACCACCCTAGGAAGCCTTGATTTTTCGAAGTCCCCCTATGAGACCACATCACCAATCCCTGATTTTTCGAAATCTCCCTATAAGACCCCTCACCAAGCTTTGATTTTTCTGAGCCCCCTATGAGACCGCCGTCCAAATCCAAATTTTTCTAAGTCACTGTATGACACACCTCACCTAACCCTAATTTTTGTACTCCTCCCTATGAGACCACCCTTCGAAGCCTTGATTTTTCTAAGTCCCCGTATGAGACCTCATCACCAAACCCTGATTTTACTAAATCCCGATATGAGACCCCCTCCCAATCCCTGATTTTTCTACGTCCCTCTATGAGACTACCCTACCAAGCCTTAATTTTTCTGAGTCCCTCTATGAGACTGGTCACGGAGCCCTGATTTTTCTAATTCCCCCTATGAGACCAATCTATGAAGCCTTGATTTTTCTACTTCCCCCTATGAGACCACCCTAGGAAGCCTTGATTTTTCGAAGTCCCCCTATGAGACCACATCACCAATCCCTGATTTTTCGAAGTCTTCCTATAAGACCCCTCACCAAGCATTGATTTTGCTGAATTCCCCTATGAGACCCCTCACCAAGCCCTGATTTTTCTAAATCAATCATGGGGCGCCCAATCCTACATTTTTTAAAATCCTGTTAAGACTCGTGGACCCCAGAATCCCAAGCCTCCAACGTGCCCACCAAGCGCAAAGGGGCGAAGGGGGTTCTCAGGCTGAACTTGATCTCGTAATGTTTTGTAATTGAAAATGATATTGTAATTGAAAAATGAATCTGTAAATCATCACCTTAGTCAAAGATGATTTTAACATTGCTACCAAATATTGAAATATTTCGAAACAATATGATGACGATAAATAGAGAATTTAGTAAATAGACATATATTTATAATTATTAAATCCAAAAATATGAAACTATAGAAGCGTATCAATGAAATTGAAGTGAAAGGGAATAAAAAGCCGGGTTAAGTTTAAAAACGAAAAACCAGAATTTACAATTCTATTTTTGGAATGGCGTGTTCATATTTTTTAGCAATATGAATTCTTCACGAGTTTAATAATGTTACGCTCATATGCATCAAAGCATGATTTCCAACACGTTCAATTTACGACTCGAAGAATACAGTAATTAATATGTAAGCTCCCAGTGAGCGCAGAAAAAAATGAAGAATCCCATGAGGCATTGACATTCCGCCTTCACGATATGGTAGAAAATAAATTTCATATGAAATATTTGATGGAGAAAGCTCGGGTGCCTCGTTTCGACGTGATGATGTAGTTGCTCGTGGGCGGAGAGACTTCTGAACAGTTTGAATAATATGAGTACTAAGGTTTGTTGCTTCGTTTCGTCGAATCCGCAACATTATTCATTTTCTATTCGCTCCCACGAGGTGATGTCACAGCCTTCTGTATTTCACCAGGACGAAACTTATGACCTCTGCACAAATTCTGCGAGACGTAGTGAACCACAATTTGCTTTATAATTATGATTTCTGTTTTTTCTTTTTTTTTGTATCTTCATCTAATTGTTTATTTCTGGATATTTTGCAATAGAAGAATTGTACGTTGAAACAAACATTATAAAAAAATACCTTACATAAAAAATAGTAGTTAGATACTGCCCTTGGCAACAGGTAACTCTTCTTCAGCCGATTACCGAGGTTTGAATAATAATCCTCCATCCGGGATTCTATCCCGGACTCCATCCCGGGCTAATGGGAATAAATTTTCTGGAGCCCACATGTGGATCGATATATATTGATCCACCTTACTGTGTCGGTCCATATTCACCGCGTATATCCTGTGGAATATAGCTTTTATCATCGTAAGAGATATCAGGAATATGATTTTCACAATACAATTCTGTAGTGTTCTCCGGATATAAATTTTGAAATAAAGTGAGCTTTATTCCCTTCTTTCCCAATGTTAACTTCACTCCCAATATCAACTTCATTAATAACGTCAACTTCGTTAACAATATCAATTTCATTCCCAATATCGACTTCATTCATAATATCAACTTCGTTTCCAAGACCAACTTCATTCCCAAAATCAACTTCATTCCCAATACCAACTTCATGTCCAATGCCAACTTCATTCCCAATACCAACTTCATTCCCAATACCAACTTCATGCCCAATGACAACTTCATGTCCAAGGTGAACTTCATGTCCAATGACAACTTCGTATCCAAGGACAACTTCATGCCCAATGACAACTTCATGTCCAAGGCGAACTTCATGTCCAATGACAACTTCACGTCAAAAGACAACTTCATGTCAAAAGACAACTTCATGTCAAAAGACAACTTCATGTCCAAGGACAACTTCATGTCCAAAGACAACTTCATGTCCAAGGACAACTTCATGTCCAAAGACAACTTCATGTCCAAGTATCAACTTCATTCCCAGTGTTAATGTCATTCCCAATGTCAACTTCGTTACAAATGTTACAATTTATAAAGCCATGGACGTCACTGCAAATATATTCTGATGTAATGGGTCATAAATTTCGTGGGTGGTAAAACAGGCGCCCTTATATATGCTGTAGAGAAGCTTCGTGAGTAAGCCACCCTACATTTCGTCTTAAGCTCACCATCGCCCCAATGTTAAAGCACCGTTAGCGTGCTTGTGACAAATGTTTTCCACAGCTCGATGACTTTGATGTTGACAGCAATCGGGATAGAAGTTTCTCCATGAGCGAAAGCGGGATTGAACAAAAGAGGCGAGATTGAGATAGTTGAACCATTTTGGTGGGAGCCGCGAGCAAGTCCTTCACATACCTTCTCGACTAGTTGAGGTTACAAGTTACTTTTGATCGAAGCTCGATCACACCCACGAGACGTGCATGAAATACCAGTATGGCAACAATGGCGATGCATACAAATTCTTGTGGATGTGTGCGAAGTTGGAATTTTTTTTTTTTTCAAAAAGTTCGACGTAATTGAAGTTTTACGTAATAATACAGAATATTTAAAAAAACTTCAATTACGTAGAAGTTCTCATTAAAAAATCGTGCCATTCTGCATTGGCTCCCAATTTTTTTTTTATTGTGTCTCGTAATTTTAACCAGAATTTTTTCGTAAGTATATCAAAATTATAGAAAATGACTTTTGTTTTTTTTTGCAATATCGATAAACTTTTTTCTCTTAATATAAAATAAATTTTATGTAGATCTTTGCATACTGAACAAATTTCATCGTGGATATTTTTCGATAGATTTGATTGCATTGCACAACTCATAATAAAAATCTTGTGTTCTTTTATTGCATCGGTTTTCTAAATTATTGAGTGTTTTTATTTTTTTTATTTTTTAGGTATGTGGGTTCAACGTGTATCTTCTTGAAAATTATATCTACCAGTGATAAAGGAAACACACGACGAACTGTGGGGTGAGCGATGCTCGTGATGCGCGTGATGGTAGAAATTGTGCATGTCTGTTCGAAATACACTGAGAAAATCCGTCTCTGAGCTGACACTCAGAGTCGGATGCCCAATGAGGGTTTCGGAAAAGGAGCCAATGGGGAATTACTTGTCCGCTCTGTTGCACATCATTCTCCATTTTCTTTGACGATATGTTCGGATAGACAGTGACTGATTCCCATCTGTGTTGAACGGACGATTAAGCCGCTTAATTAAGTTCATTGCAGCATAAAAACAGCATAGTAAATTTCCTTACAGTGATTTTATGGATTACACAATAATAATATCGCCTTAATTCCCGCTGAAACTTACGCCAATAGTTTTTTTGAATCTATTATTTTGCTAATAAAAATAGATGAAGGATTTTAAATAACCCAAATTTATTCGCAATGCTCATTTTTAAATCATTCAAAAAAATCTATCGTTCGCCACTTGAGAATTGTTTTTCGAAATCGAAAAAATGTTATTAAGCAACAATTTTCGTCGTCCATTTTGGACTGCAAGGGAATGGGAACAATTAATACGATCATTACGATCTAAAGTATTGTTATTATTATTTTTTTTTACATTATTCCATAATCATTGATTACTTGCACATCAGATATACAGAAGATAAAAATCACTATCCACGATTGTTGTTGTTATTCCTGTTGTTGTTATTCCTGTTGGTGGGTGCTCGGGTTGGTTGTGTCACAATTGGCTTGTATTGGAACTCGCACTTCAGCGACTTGGCATTGCAAAAATAGCCCGGACAGCACGACACACCAGACCCACTAGCACTGCACTAAAATAAAATAAAAAAAATATTTTCAATTAATATTTAGCTGATAATTGTATATGTCTTAGCTCCCTTTAATATTATAGACTGTATCGGTAGCAGGCAAAAAAAAAACGGCGTAAGTCACATAGTTATACGTATTTAATTAATGAACTTGACGCTCAATAAAAATGATGGTAATAAGTTCTAATAGATTTTTTTTTCTTTAATTTTATGGTTCTTCATTTTATTAGTAAAGACAAATTTAAAAATGTTATTCTTATTGATTACTTCGTGACAATCTTATAGGGGGTGTTTTTTATTTATAAAAATCTACAGGTATTGTCAAATATTTAAGTATTACTTATTTATTGATAGTAGATTATAGAGATTTTTTTGCAGTTATAGTTCATTCTTAGGATATTAGATATAAAACAGTTCGGAATGTATAATCACCGATACTCCTCCTCGCAGGCATGCTGAACTGGTGGAAACGGCGACCATCAACGCAATCAAAAGAATCATTGAAAATTTCGACATGTTTAAACGTCAATTTTTGTTTCGTCAAATATCTGCAAAGCGACAATAAACAACCTAGTTTATTATTTGGTACTTTGGTGGACGAGCTAGAGCTAATCATGTAATGTTAGCCACGGCCAATCAGCTAAGAATAAATCAGTTGAAAATTAGCTGCGACTACACTGAGAGAAAATTGTGGTATTAGCAACTATAAAGTGACAACTGTTTATTTTTAGTTCGTCCGAGCAAATTTTTACTACCAAATAGTTGCCATAACTATTTTCATAGTTACTGTAACTATGAAAATAGTTGCATAGACTAAAAATTAATAGTTGTCATTTTATAGTTGACTGTACTACTACGAGTTCTCTGAGTGTAACGGCTTAGCTATAAGCTCGCTTCATTACCAAAACCCTTTAAATTTAATGATAACTCGTTAACGTTTGTATAGAACTTTATAAATAATTTTACGTTAATTTTAACCGTTGGCTAAGCCGTTAGCCATGGGCCAACGATCATAGTCGTATATAAACTCGCTCGAATAATAATAGCTATTCAACAAAAAAATCTTTCACACTCACGTTATTCTGAATACGCGTCTTGACGTTTCGAATGGATTTGATAATTTGACCGAAAACGATCGCCACTTATATACGCTGTTACGAACTGATAGCGTTAAAGATTCATCAATTGCCATAGAACTACGGCAGAAGAATCGTAATACATGATTACATATCATTAACATATCGCGCGATCACAATGAATTACCTCACCCTGTCTGAATATAAAAATTACGCCATTCATTAATAGTCGCAGCAATATGGAAAGAAAGAAGAAATCCGCAAATACTAATAATAACCCTAATGTATTGTTACATTGAGTCGCTTCTAAATTTCTTACTGAAGGTGAATTTTACTAAACTTTTACAAAGTTTTTATAAAAGGAACCCGTCGGGATTTCCGCAGGAAACCCGTCGGAAGTCCCAGAGGAAACCCTTCGGGATTCACACAGGAAACCCATCGGAATGCCCATAGGAAACCCGTCGGAACTCCCACTGGAAACCCGTCGGAACTCCCACTGGAAACCCGTTGGAAGTCCCACTGGAAACCCGTCGGAAGTCCCACAGGAAACCCACACCCACCCAATTCCTGTGGGACTATCTTAGTCCCACAGGAAACCTGTCGGGAGTCCCATAGGAAACTCATCGGGAGTCCCACAGGAAACTCATCGGAAGTCCCACAGGAAACCTGTCGGCAGTCCCACAGGAAACCTGTCGGCAGTCCCCGCCGGGAGTCCCACAGGAAACCTGTCGGCAGTCCCACAGGAAACCTGTCGGCAGTCCCACAGGAAACCTGTCGGCAGTCCCACAGGAAACCTGTCGGCAGTCCCACAGGAAACCTGTCGGGAGTCCCATAGGAAACTCATCGGGAGTCCCACAGAAAACTCATCGGAAGTCCCACAGGAAACCAATTGGGTGTTCCACAGGAAACCTGTCGGCAGTTTCCGCCGGGAGTCCCACAGGAAACTCATCGGGAGTCCCAGAGGAAACTCATCGGGAGTCCCACAGGAAACCCGTTGGTATTCCCAGAGGAAACCCGTTGGGATTCCCAGAGGAAACCCGTTGATATTCCCACAGGAAACCTGTCGGGGGTCCCACAGGTAACCCGTGGGGAATCCCACAGGAAACCTGTCGGCAGTCCCCGCCGTGAGTCCCACACGAAACCTGTCCGGAGTCCCACAGGAAACCTGTCGGGAGTCCCACAGGAAACCCGTCCGGAGTCCCACAGGAAACCCGTTGGGAGTCCCACAGGAAATTCGTCGGGAGTCCCACAGGAAACCCGTCTGGAGTCCACAGGAAACCTGTTTGGAGTCCATCGAAAATTCCGTCAAAAGCCCCACAGGGTCTTTAAAGTGTTCTAACTGACCCCGGTAGCTCTTACTAAACTCTTTGTTTTGATTCTGCATAGAAAATCATTCGAGTGGAACAATTACATATTGGATTTTATAATATGTATGATTCTTCATATATTTAAATTAGATATCAAGATAATCGTTCCTGTATGTAACTGGGTAAATATGTTTTTTCCGGTTGATTTGAAGCTGTAGAAACAACGATAGTGTATGATTTGTATAGACCGGCAGCACGCTTGAACGCACTATCACACTCGGATGAACAAGTTGAATCAAGATTAATCGTATATTGAACAACATTTTGTTCGTCTTTTCATACTCTTTCTATATTACGCACAGAAAAAGTAAGCAAAATCGAGACTCCCGACGCCACTCTTAGCAAATGTTTTGACGGAACTCTCAACAATTCTCCCAAACTGGCGTCTATTGATACTCGCGGCAAGTCTCCTGTAAAATCGTTAGACCTGCCTACGATCCACATCTCTACAAGGTTTTGACAGTACTCCTAAGGGAGCTTCCGTCTCAAAGAGGATCTGCTGTGAGACTATTTGCGGAACTCCCAGTGAGTATCGGGCTGGAATCCTAGCGTTCCACTTGCAGGACTCTCGGCGAGACTCTCGCGTGAAACTTATGAGTTCAAGATGGAATCCGGACAGACCCCAATGGAGTTTTTTGTGGAAATTCTTTTTTCCGTGCGATCGTTTACGTGTCAGCCCAGTACAAGGGTTGCATTCCCTGTATAATGGATCTTAACAATCTGCTATTCATATATGGGGTGCAGCCACCAAACGCGTATAAAATTTTTTTTCTACGAATGCCCAATTTATATCACTAAGTCTTCAATATAATTATATCACCGTAATCAGTATCATTAAGACTGGCACTCTACGATCTGAGAACTAAAATAATAAGCTCTACGATTTCATGAAGAGCCTCCACCTAATAGTCCTTCATATGTTATCGATAGTCCTACCCCAGGGTTAATTCTACCACCTCTGTCAGAGAATGATTGAATATGAAAGGTGCCATCGATAATGTTTAGGAGTATCTGTGCCAAACCCCGACGCAAAAGGGGATCAGAATAGGGGCTGCGTAAGAACATGGTCGTCCGTGTGCAAAAAACAAATGTCTATCTCCTGACTGAGTTAAAAGGGGATATAGACGGTAAACGTCTGTCATTTTTTTTTCTGATGAATGTTAACGGACTAGTCTGTCAATCACTTTTGTAATTGAATACAAGCTGTCTTGAAGTATGTTTTAAGTATCTCCTGCTGCTGTTTCAAAGTATATCTTAGGTATCTATTGATTTTATTTTTAAGTACGTCTTCCAATCTGTACATTTTTATAATGAAGCCGAAAAGAAATTTTCGAATTAGCATGGACATTTTCCATCAATCTATCTGCAGGACTACTCACGGGTTTCCTGTGGGACTCCCAACGGAAATCCCGTGGGACTCTCGACGGGTTTCCTGTGGGACCCCCGACGGGAATCCTGTGGAAATCTGGACGGGTTTCCTGTGGGAATCCGGACGCGTTTCATGCAGTGAGCATTATGTGGGTCTTTCCGTTAGGTTCCTCAGAGCTTCCTGCGGGATTCCTAGAGAACGTACTACAGAACTTCCACACGGAAAGAAATGTTTGGTTGTGGCAACTACGTTTGCGATTTCTGTATGTAACTGTACACAATGCCTAAAAAATGAGTTGCCTCAACCATATCAAATAGTAACTCAACTATTCACGATTGGATTAGTTAGGTTAACTAATCCAATCGTTGGGACTACCATTCGAATCGTCGGTATTATCATTCGAATCGTTGGTATTACCATTTGACTTGCTAGGGAAATAGAATAATCGATTGGTTGGGACAACTCATTTCGTGGTTATGGCAACTAATCTTTTTTTTCCGCGCAGGAGTCCTCCTGCGGGACTCTGAACGAATGTTTCTACGGGAAGACCTTGTCTACGAAAACAAGTGGTTCAAAAGGCTTAAACTATAATTCGAATGCCTGAATTTTTTTTGGTAAAAAAATTGCGGAAATTTTCTTTGCCAAAAAATTATATAATTTTTTTACAGCGGCTGTGGAAAAAATTGTATTAAAAAGTGCATTCAAAAACTTAAATTTTATGTAGGAACAAATTTTTTATACGATCGGTAATATTGAATATACGGCGAATTGAAAAAAATGAAATTAAAAAATCGTTATTACATTTTGGGGAAACCGTAGGTGCTGAAATTCTTAAGACTTTTTGCGACCATGCTTAATTTTGGTGGCCCACTGGGTATGGAAATACCCATAAGGCACATCGTTTTGGGTTGAAATGGAAAGGGAACAAATAACAATTGTTATGTCTAAAAAGTTGTTGTCATTATTTATTTATATTATTCTGTAATCATTGATTACTTGTACATCAGATATATAGAACATAAAAATCACTATCCACGATTATTGTTGTTATTTCTGTTGTTGTTGTTATTCCTGTTGTTGTTAGGTTTCTGGGTTCCCCGAGTCGGTTGCGTGACAATTGGCTTGTATTGGAACTCGCATTTCCACGAGTTGACATTGCAAACATATCCCGAACAGCACGACAAACCGTTCGCACTCGCTCCGCACTAAAAAAAAGTAAAAAATGTTTTTCATTATTTTTGTGCTCATAATTATATCATCTTAACTCCGCATGGTACTATATTAACTGGCAGCGAAGAAAAAGGCGTAAGCCACATAGTTATACGTATTTAATTAATAACTGAACTTGACGTTAAAAAATAATAATAATACGTTCTAACAGCATGTTTTTGTGTGTAATTTTTTAGTTTTATGTTTCTTAAATTTTAGGATACTTAACTCTATTAGTGTAAGGGGAATTTAAAAAATGTATCCTTTTTTATCACTTAGTGACATCTTATTGGGCAAATCGTTTTTTACAAAAATCTACAGGTATTGTTAAATATTCTAGTATTACATATTTATTCATAGTAGATTATAGAGATTTTTTGGCAGATATAGTTCATTCTTAAGATATTAGATATACAACAGTAGCAAATGTATAATTACCGATACTCCTCCTCGCAGGCACGCTGAACTGGTGGAAACGGCGACCATCAAGGCAATCAAAAGAATCATTGATAGTTTCGACATGTTTAAACGTCAATTTTTTTTCTCGTTAAATATCTGAAAAGTGACAATAAAAAACCTACTTATTTGTTTGGTACTTTGCTGGACAAACAATGGCTTTAATGGATTTAAATATTTTAAACTAATTTCCGACAATTATTACTAATTTTTTAAATTTCGAAAACGACAAAGTTCCTGTACGGAATGAAATTTTAAAGAAGGCCTGATAATAAAATCATGAATTCATTTCGCGACACCTGATGCCATTTCCAATCGTAAGAAGGTTGATATGTTAATATATTATTTAATACTCACGTTATTCTGAATGCACGATTTGACGCTGTGGATAGATCTGGTAGTTTTACCGAAATCGAACGCCACTTATATACACTATTGCCAGCTGATCATGCTCAGAACCCACCAATTGCCATACCACTACCACGGAAGAATTATAGTACGTAAATGCATATCATTAACTTATTGCGCCACCATAAAAAAAATACCTGCCCCTCTGTGAATCGTTTAATTACGCTATTCATCATACTTTCAGCAATATGGAACAAAGGAAATCGAAAATATTGAACGTATTCCTAATACTTTTCAGGCATTCGAATTATAGTTTAAGCCTTTTAAACCACTTGGTTTCGTAGATAAGTTCTTCCCGTAGGAACATTCGTCCAGATTCCCGCAGGAGGACCCCTGAAAGTTCTGTAGCACGTTCTCTAGGAATCTCTGAGGGGCCTAACCTAAAGACCCACAGAGTGCCCACTGGCAATCTGGCTCGAAGTCCCACAGAATTTCCGTCGGGAGTCCCACAGGACTCCCGAAAGAAATCCTGTGGGATTCCCGACGGGAATCCTGTGGGACTCCCGACTAGCATCCAGTGGGACTCCTGACGGGACTCCAGACGGGAATCCTGTGGGATTCCCGACGGGAATTCTGTGGGTCTCCAGACGAGTATCCTGTGAGACCCCCGACGGGAATCCTGTGGGACTCCCGACTAGCATCCAGTGGGACTCCTGACGGGAATCCTGTGGGACTCCAGACGGGTATCCTGTGGGACCCCCGACGGGAATCCTGTGGGACTCCAGACGGGTATCCTGTGGGACCCCCGACGGGAATCCTGTGGGACTCCGGACTCCGGACAAGGAAACTCGTCCGGAGTCCCGCAGGACTCCCGACAGGAATTCTGTGGGACTCCCGAAAGGAATCCTGTGGGATTCCCGACGGGAATCCTGTGGGTCTCCACACGAGTATCCTGTGAGACCCCCGACGGGAATCCTGTGGGACTCCCGAAAGGAATCCTGTGGGATTCCCGACGGGAATTCTGTGAGTCTCCAGACGAGTATCCTGTGAGACCCCCGACGGGAATCCTGTGGGACTCCCGACTAGCATCCAGTGGGACTCCTGACGGGAATCCTGTGGGACTCCAGACGGGTATCCTGTGGGACCCCCGACGGGAATCCCGTGGGACTCCGGACTCCGGACAAGGAACCTCGTCCGGAGTCCCGCAGGACTCCCGACAGGAATTCTGTGGGACTCCCGACGGGAATCCTGTGGGATTTCAGACAGGTATCTTGTGGGACCCCCGATGGGAATCCTGTGGGACTCTGGATGAGTTTCCTGTCGGACTCCGGACGAGTTTTCTGTGGAACTCCCGACAAATCCTGTGGGTATTCGAGCCAGATAGTCAGTGGGCATTCGGTGGGTCCTTCGATTAAGCTCCTCAGAGCTTCCTACCGGATTCCTAGAGAACATACTACAGAACTTCCAGGGGTCCTCCTGCGGGACTCTCGACGAATGTTCGTGCGGGAAGACCTTATCTACGAAACCAAGTGCTTTAAAAGGCCTAAACTATAATTCGAATGCCTGAAAAGTATTAGGAATACGATCAATATTTGCGGTTTCCGTTGTTCCATATTGCTGAAAGATATAATGAATAGCGTAATCAAACGATTCACACAGGGGCAGGTCTTTTTTTTTGTGGTGGCGCGATAAGTTAATGATATGCATTCACGTATTATAATTCTTCCGTGGTAGTGGTATGGCAATTGGTGGGTTCTGAGCATGATCAGCTGGCAATAATGTATATAAGTGGCGTTCGATTTCGGTAAAACTACCAGATCTATCCACCGCGTCAAATCGTGCATTCAGAATAACGTGAGTATTAAATAATATATTAACATATCAACCTTCTTACGATTGGAAATGGCATCAGGGGTTTTTCAGGCCTTCTTTAAAATTTAATTCTCTATAGGAAATTTATCATTTCCAAAATTTAAAAAACTAGTAATTATTGTCGGAAATTAGTTTAAAATATTTAAATCTGAGCAAAAGTGATGCAAAGGGTGCCCGTGGCTAACGGCTTAGACAATTGCCATAATGATTTATCACTTAATTGGAAATATTTTGGTAATGAAACAAACTTAAAGCCTAAGCCGTTAGCTGCGACTAAACTGAAGCCCCTAAAACAGTTGGTCGCGACTAAAATGACATAATAAGCCATTGTTTTTCCAGCAAAGTACCAAACAATTAAGTAGGTTTTTTATTGTCACTTTGCAGATATTTAACGAGAAAAAAAATTGACGTTTAAACATGTCGAAACTATCAATGATTCTTTTGATTGCCTTGATGGTCGCCGTTTCCACCAGTTCAGCGTGCCTGCGAGGAGGAGTATCGGTAATTATACATTTCCTACTGTTGTATATCTAATATCTTAAGAATGAACTATATCTGCCAAAAAATTTCTATAATCTACTATGAATAAATATGTAATACTAGAATGTTTAACTATACCTGTAGATTTTTGTAAAAACGATTTGCCTAATAAGATGTCACTAAGTGATCAAAAAGCATACATTTTAAAAATCTTTCTTACACTAATAGAGTAAAGTATCATAAAATTTAAGAAACATAAAACAAAAAAATTACACACAAAAATATACTGTTAGAACGTATTATTATTGTTTTTTTTAACGTCAAGTTCAGTCATTAATTAAATACGTATAACTATGTGGTTTACGCCTTTTTCTTCGCTGCCAGTGGATATAGTACCATACGGAGTTAAGATGATATAGTTATGAGCACAAAAATAATGAAAAATATTTTTTACATTTTTTTAGTGCAAAGCTAGTGCGAACGGTTTGTCGTGCTGTTCGGGCTATGTTTGCAATGTCAACTCGTGGAAGTGCGAATTCCAATACAAGCCAATTGTCACGCAACCGACACGGGCACCCAACAAACCTAACAACAACAGAAATAACAACAACAATCGTGGATAGTGATCTTTATCTTCTATATATGTGATGTACAAGTAATCAATGATTATGGAATAATATAAATAAATAATGACAACAGCTTTTTAATCATAAAAATTGTGTTATTTGTTCTCTTTCCATTTCAGTCCAAAAATAAAGATGAAATTTGTTTCAAAACACAATTTTAAAATATTACATAAAAATCTTTAAAAAAATTCACACGTGTTCCGAAAAATCAACAAATTATTTTTGCTTTAAAAAAACTTATGTAGTCGGGAAATATATTTTCAAATATTATTATACAAGATCAATATTTTTTCCTTATGTGTTTTTGATTTTTTTCCTAATTTTATTGCATCGAGATTCTCTCGATTCTCTCTGAATCTCATATACTATGAAAGTACTACGTTAAGCGCCTCAAAAGTCCATTGATCACAAATGGAAAATTAGTCACTATCCATCTGAAAGTATCGTCAAAGCAAATAGAGAATTATATGCAATAGAGCGGACAACTAATTCCTCATTTTCACGACGCCTTAATTTAGCATCCGACTCGTAGTTTCCACTCAAAAACGGATCATGTCGGTGTATCTCGAGAAGATGCGGACATTTATACCATTACGCACACCGGGTTCACCCAACCTCGTGCTCAGCCTCGTGAAACTCTCCCACGATGTACCTTATGGGTAATTCCATACCAAGTGGGCCACCAAAATTAAGCATAGTCGCAAAAAGTCTTCATAATTTTTTCAAAAGTTGTTTAAATTATCATGAACATCCATAAATTATTTCAGAATTTTAGCACCTACGGTTTGCCGAAAATTTAATAGCGATTTTTTTATTTAATTTTTTTTCAATTCGCTGTATATTCAACATTAACGATCATACTTAAAAATGGTACGATCATTACCTACATAAAATTTAAGTTTTTGAATGTACTTTTTAATACATTTTTTTTTTCAAAGCAGCTCCAAAAAAAATTCCACCATTTTCTGACAAAAAAAATTTCGGCCATTTTTTGACAAAAAAAAATTCGGCCATTTTTTGACAAAAAAAATTTCGGCCATTTTTTGACAAAAAAAATTTCGGCCATTTTTTGACAAAAAAAATGTCGGCCATTTTTTGACAAAAAAAATGTCGGCCATTTTTTGACAAAAAAAATGTCGGCCATTTTTTGACAAAAAAAATTTCGGCCATTTTTTGACAAAAAAAATTTCGGCCATTTTTTGACAAAAAAAATTTCGGCCATTTTTTGACAAAAAAAATTTCGGCCATTTTTTGACAAAAAAAATTTCGGCCATTTTTTGACAAAAAAAATTTCGGCCATTTTTTGACAAAAAAAATTTCGGCCATTTTTTGACAAAAAAAATGTCGGCCATTTTTTGACAAAAAAAATTTCGGCCATTTTTTGACAAAAAAAATGTCGGCCATTTTTTGACAAAAAAAATTTCGGCCATTTTTTGACAAAAAAAATGTCGGCCATTTTTTGACAAAAAAAATTTCGGCCATTTTTTGACAAAAAAAATGTCGGCCATTTTTTGACAAAAAAAATGTCGGCCATTTTTTGACAGAAGAAATTTCCGCGATTTTTTTACACAAAAAATATCCGCAATTTTTTTACACAAAAAATGTCCGCAATTTTTTACACAAAAAACTTTCGCCATTTTTTTACACAAAAAGTTTTCGCCATTTTTTGACAAAATAAAGTAATGATATTTTTTTTTCGTTGAGACCGATCATTCGAATTTTTCTCAAAATTTTGCAGAATTTTCATTATTATGCTTACAAACTACAGAAAAATTGTCAAATGAATGGTCCACTTGGTATGGAATGACCTTTTTATCCGTAGGTAGACTTTTTAGGAGGGTAAAGAATGCTGAATTCGAGGGGTAAGGATGGTTTGAAATACCTCGAATCACTCGCACCCTCCAAAACACCAGACTGTCGATACCAAACTTATATGTTCACGATCTTGCCTCGGTTCAAGGGAGACGTATAAAAGTTTCTTTCAAGATATGTTACGCCACCAGCAGCGAATGAATAAGATGGATGGTGCGATAGTAAATGTTCTGCACTGTCGAGCAAAGCTGGCAAAGATTTACAAACAAACCAGTGTTAGCCCAATGTTGATACAAAGATACTTGAAGGTCGTTGCTGATAGATAATTATTGATTTCACGTCTTAGAGTCGAATTTATCATGCTAAGTTTGGACTCAAGTTTGTACTTAAGATCGTATTTCACATGTTATTTCAAACTTGGGACTACACTGAGAGAAATTGAGATGGTCCTGATAACTATTCAGTGATAATTATATTTTATTAGTCCAGGTGACTATTTTCGTAGTTACATTAATAGTAACGTAGTTAATGTAACTACGAAAATAGTCTCATTAACAATAACGTAGTTAATGTAACTACAAAAATAGTCACCTGGACTAATAAAATATAATGATCACTGATTAGTTACCAGTACCATTTTAATTTCTCTCAGTGTATCAATTCGACCATTCATCTTGGTGAACAGAGCAAAATAATTGAGTAAATCTTCTAGAAACTCACGTGGAAGATCATCTTTAAAAGACAGTGTATATAGTCTTTATAAAAAAATGGAACATTTAGTATTTCTATATGTTGCATTTAATACATATACAATTTATATAATCTTACCATTTTTTGTATTGTTATTTATTATATATTGTAGTATTGAAAAATATTAATTTCTTATATATTTTGGAATATTAAATATTTATATTTTTTGAAATATATTGAACGATTATAGATCATTTTTGGTTTTTCGACTATTCTGAAGAAATGGCTTTGAGTATCGCCGAGCCTGAAGCTTTAGTCTATTTGTGCCATAATACAACGTCTT
The DNA here is from genome assembly GCA_963970395.1 of Ephialtes manifestator. Classification (NCBI taxonomy): domain Eukaryota; kingdom Metazoa; phylum Arthropoda; class Insecta; order Hymenoptera; family Ichneumonidae; genus Ephialtes; species Ephialtes manifestator. The sequence goes on along the minus strand of OZ019974.1, from coordinate 34,640,437 downwards.
TTCTCAAAATTTGAGCCCCATTTATTAATTCATTAAAAAATAAACAGGTTTTAAAATTTCGAAGTGGTGGTGGAAATGCCTTTTAAGATGGAGAGAGGACACTCGCATTTGCCTAAGGCATGAGAGAAACCACAGAAACTCTATACCGAGTGTAGCTTGATGCAGTCGGCTGCATTTCGATTCCCTGAGCTGCAACTGCTTACGTCAACAGCGAAGCGCGACTTACGACAACATGCACTGTATACTATGGCATGCTGCTATTTACGAAATAGAATATTGTACTACAAGGGTCAAAAGGTGAGCAAATGAGATTTGTTGTCTGAGTAAAGCGAAGGCTGTAAGAACGCGAGTGACAAACGCCAAGTTTGACCGGTGTTGTACACTATATTTTTTGCATCAAGTGAAATTTTTGAAATTGTTTACATTCCATGAAATTTTTTAAGTTTTGTGAGGTGGACCTTCACTGAAAAAAAGATACTTGGTTGAGAGACTTTTGGTAGGCGCAACCAAGTTATTGGTTAGGCGTAATACATGGTTGTCTTACCAAATCCTTTGTTATATTAACCAATAACTTGGTTGTGCCTATCAAGTTTTCTTCATAAAAGTTTTAACCAAGTTTCTGGTAATTCTAACCAAGCCTTTTTCTGAGTGTTAAAAGGGAGGTTACAAATATTCATCTCTAGGGATGAAACTGAAGCTTATATTTTCAGTACTACCATGAAATTGGTCACTTTCGTCCAGCAAATTTTCCATGAAAAGCATCGGTTTTCATACGAATGTTAAGAAAAGATATTTTGCGTTCAGAGGGAAACGATAGTGGTAAATCTGGAATGAAACGTTTTTCACAACTTTTTCTTTACTCGTGCATGCAAAATTCTCATTTGCCCACCATTTACAGACATGCAAAATGGCCGGTTGACGCACTAGCGCGCAAAACATTTTGCGCCTCGGCGAAGCCGAGGCTTCATGCTGTCTTCACACGAGCAGTGCGCAAAATGCTCCTTTGGCCTCTTGTATCGAAATATACTATTTCGGCTCTATTTTGCATACATCGTCGAGTCTCAGCGTAGCGATTACAGTCTAGTGCACTTGAATCACATACCAAGCGTTCCAGTTCGCTTTCAAATCAGTCATAGCCTCCTTTGTTTATTTTTATGGATCTGGCATAGAATATATGCAATTAATCCAGCAGAACAGATACAAATATTTATATGATATAAAACACCTTTTGGTGTTTGGTCTGGTGGATTTTGTTTTGATTAGAAACGAAGCGGAACTGCCTCGTGCCGGTATCGATTTACTCGTGCATGAATAATCTTCAGCACAGGTGTCGTATAATACTCATACAGAGTTTCCTTCGAAAACACTTGTACGGTACGCTTCGTTATCGAGTTTCCTGTAGAAAAAAACGTACTAATATGTGGGCGAATTATTTTTATATAAAAAATAATAAATTCTACCAAGTATTTTCAAATACATGGACAACCGCATTAAGTATCAGGTTTATTTTTGCAGTAGCGTTGTTGATCACGCTACTGATGGTTATGACCTTGTTCCATTTCATTAAGTCCGTCATGGATAATACGGTACTAGGAAAAAAAGGCAATCAAGTACCAAGGTGGAATCCAGGATGATGGAATTGTTACGTTCGGGTGACAAACTCTCCAGAGTCGCACGATATCGTGGGAGGATCCTGCGTGCAACCTTGGTGTTCGTTTTGTATCAAATCTAACTTTTAATGAGGACATTTCGGAGGTCTGTAGTAAGGCGATGCGTATGCTCGGGTCCATCAGGCGTAACACTACTAATTTCCAAAATCCGCGGTCACACGCAAATAAAGGCTTGGTTAGACAACTAAGGGCTTAGTTATATATGCGCCAACTAAGTTATTTGTTAACCAACCAAGTTAATGATTGGCTGACCAAGATGATTTAGTTGGTGTGACCAACAACTTGGTTGGTCAAACAATAACTTGGTTGGTCAAACAATAACTTGGTTGGTCAAACAATAACTTGGTTGGTCAAACAATAACTTGGTTGGTGAAACAATAACTTGGTTGGTCAAACAATAACTTGGTTGGTCAAACAATAACTTGGTTGGTCAAACAATAACTTGGTTGGTCAAACAATAACTTGGTTGGTCAAACAATAACTTGGTTGGTCAAACAATAACTTGGTTGGTCAAACAATAACTTAGTTGGCGCATATATAACCAAGCGCCTTGGTTGATCTAACTAAGCCTTTTTCTCCGTGCATTAAAAGTGCTTTTCTGCGCTTTAGTTCGCCCAGTGCTCGAATATGCTTCGGTAGTCTGATTCCCGTTCTACGCGTCGCCTGCTACGGCTATTGAGCGCGCGCAATGCAAGTTTGTACGTTTCTTATTTTATAACTTTCATATTGTTGATAGAACCTATCATGAATATTTGCATAGTGATCTCAAGCTCAATTCGCTTTCGTCACGGCGTCTTAGGTCTGATTTATGGCTTCTCTACAATATGATTCATAACCGCGTTGACTGTGCTAGTCTACTTGAGCTTGTGACTATTTCTGCTTCCCCCATGCAGAAATTTCGGCAGGGTTCCAGCTGGATCCTGCCTGGTATTCCCATCTTCCGGTCGGATTCCAGTCGGGCATCGGATCGGATTCCAGACATGGAATGTAACGCGTGGAAACTGGATTCCGATCGGGATCTCGAACTGGGATCTGATCCGATGGCTGACTGGATTCCAGCCGTTAGATGGGCATACTAGGCTGGATCCACCTTGACCCTTGTCGAAAGATGGGAATACCAAGCTGATTCCGGCTGGATCCCGGTCGAAATTTCTGCATGGGCGGCGACGAGAACGCGTCTGGGGACACATGAAACGCAGAAGTTGTTACAATCACGCGAGATACGGAAAAGTTTTTCGTACGTGTCTTCTACAACATTTTACTGCATAAAGGGTGAAGTAAAATTAGCTCCGGACAAATTGTTGCTTAACGGGAAGACTATCCGGATTCAATTCAGAATCCAAGTAGAACCCCTCTTAGGGTAAGCCTAACAAAACCCGTTGGCACGGTAATACAGCTCGTCGTTCAGATTTGGGTTCCGATCCGGAATCCATACCGATTCAAAATAGGACGGCTCTCCTAGGGTAACCCTAGCAAATCCTAATCGATGATAAACTGTAATCGAGTGCGTAACCGAAAATCTATTTGGGATCTATTCGGATTCCACAAGGAAAAAAAAGATTAGTTGCCATAACCAAGAAATGAGTTGACACAACCAAACGATTATTCTATTTCCCTAGCAACTCGAATGGTAATACCAATGATTCGAATGATAATACCGACGATTCGAATGGTAGTTCCAACTATTCGAGTGGTAGTCCCAACGATTGGATTAGTTAACCTAACTAATCCAATCGAGAACTAATCGTAAATAGTTGAGGGTACTATTCAATATGGTTGAGGCAACTAATTTTTTTAGACATTGTGTACAGCAAATCGAAAACGTAGTTGCCACAACCAAACTTTTTTTTCCGTGCAAGTTGGATAACCCATTTATGGAAACCCGAGCGAATTCCGACCAGGATCGAGTTTCACACTGGAATGCCCAGACTGATTTCTACATAGGCCTTGAGAAATGTGCGACACCACTTACCCTTTTATGTTTGTTGTCACAGGACTAATTATGGAGTTAATGAGCCTCTGTCAAGATTGCTTAGGTCTGGTAATGCCTCAGCTGGATTCATTGATTTTTTTTGTCGGTTGTTTTCGTCATTTTTGCGGGACCTTAGCAACTATATTGACATGCAGGATGTTTAACTATCTGGTCATATCTATGTTGTACTCCTTGGGTATTTCGGTCTATACATGTTTGTTTTGTTTATATTGTAACTATTTTTTGTATTGTTGGCCTGCTTGGTCGTCGTCACAATATTTTTATCAAAGGCTTGTCCCGTTCAATGAAATAATAAACAAATAAATAAATAAATAGGAAATCGTAACGGCGGTTTCTCTTTGGAGTCAAGGCGTTGGCCTTTTACATCAGGGACGGAGACCTCGTCATGTACTACCGAAGACTTATGAATGCGACGGAAACTCAACGATAGACTGAGTCAAAATTGATCAGCGTGCAGAGTAAATGGTTTGTTTGTGAAACGATACGTACTCAAAATTATTGAACTTTATTTGAATACTGTTGGTTGCTGGAGTACAATTTCTTACAGACGTTTACGAAGTATTATAACGTTATCCCGACCAGAAATTAATTAAATTTGCCTGAAACACCATCAGGTCCGGATGAGGCATCGGTCAGGCATGCCCGTTCAGGCTAGCTAAATAAGGCCCTGGTCCTGCCCGGATCATGAATCGGTATAACATTTCAAAACTGGCTAGCCGGAAATATTCCCCATCAGGCCGCGATCAGGCACCGATCGGGCATTCCTGATCACGTTAGCTAAATGCGGTCCCGACCCCGGCCATAAGTATGTCGTAAATGATGACAAGGCGTTGTAGGTTTTAACAAGGAGAATTTCTCGCTTTCGTTTATTTTTACAAGTGTTTCCGTAATGGAGAAACAAACAATTAAAACATATTAATAAAAGTTAATAAATAAAAAGGGAAACATAAGCTGAGTTTTAGAGATGGCGAGTTCCTGAGGAAAAGGAAAGGGTGACTACTTGAAGTCAGCAGTCACTTATTAGAGGAAAAATTCACTTATGGGCAGTAAATTTGTTAGGAAGGGCAATTTACGTTAAAAGAATATTTTATTTAAGTTATTTTTTTATATCTGCATTTATACTCTTTGGAAAAAACACAATTTAAAGGGAAGTCCCGACTTATGGACAGTCAGGTGAATTCTGTAAGAAACGAAATTACTTCAACAGCAAACTCGGGTTAATATATTTACTTATGAGCAGTAAATAGGACAAAAATTAGGAAATCTACGTAGGCAGCACTATTCCCGGATCCTTACCTCTTGCGGTCGTCTCCACTGGGAGAAACGGGCAGGAAGTTTCGGACAAAAAGCTCTGAATCTTCACTGCTTATATGCACGGCCGGGACTCCTTTCTCTTGCGGGAGAAACCGCATCATCGTGGCCATCTGTCGGCCGAGCGGGAACTACGGGAGCTTTCGCGAACTCAGGCGCGGATCGCCAACTCGAGGGGCCCGGGCCGTTAGGGAAATTTTATTTCAGTTTAGGACGGATTTTATTTTATAGGAAGGAAAAAAAACGTAAGCCAGGAGGCAAACAGTTTGACCGCTTGCGGACAACAAGTAAAACATTTCAAATGTGTTTAGATTACAGTTTTCCATATCATGCCGGGATTAGGCATCGGTCAGGCACTCCTGGTCGGGCTAGCCAGATGCGGTCCCGCTTTTGGCCAGAATATTTGAATATTCAAATCTAATTAACTTAAAATATATAGCACTTCAGACGAAATTATCAGAGTACTGGAAGGGCATATCACGCATTAACGTTGTACAATAAATAAATGAGAGATGTTTTCTGTATAATATCGTTTATTATTGTAATACTATGGATTACAAATAGTTGTATTTTTATGTATGTGTCTCACACAATTATTCATGTATAAGGGAAAGCATATATTTTCTCGTCGACTGCACCACTTATAACCAAAATCATAATTTTGCGGTTGATTGATTCTATCGTCAATATTTTTCGACGTTGCGTTTTTTTTACGTGCCGTATTAAAAAAATTGATGAGTCGCATAATTATGAGTACATCGATTTTTTAACACTCCTCACTGGTCTTTTTATTTTTATTCGGTTTTCGTCTTGAGTTTTGTATATATTTTGGATCTGCAAGATAGTTCCATTATTATCAGACCTGTATATGTCAAAAATAAAACAGTAAACCTTCATTTTTAAAGCTTCCACGACCATGTATGTATGGTACCACAATAAACTTCCAATAACTAAACTGGCATTAGGCGTTCTATGTATATTGGATCTTCTCATTTTTTACTATGGACCAGATCAGAAACCTGATCATGGCCGGTTCAGTAACCTGATCGCGGCTGGATTGGGAGCCTGTTAGCGGCCGGATTAGCAGCCTGATAAGGCCCGGACTTGCAGCCTGATCGCGGTCAGATCAGAAATGGCATTACATGCCATATCAGGACCGGATAGAGCCGCTTTATCCGAGCCCGATTACTAATTAAGGAAAACCTAATGAGGCCCGGACCTCATCCAGAACAAATTTCTGCTCGGGATGTGCGCCTACGTGTCACGCTTAGGCGAACAAAATGCCACGCGCTATCGCGAGCCATGTGTGCAATCCAAACAACGACGATACTTAATGGAGACGCTCATGATTATGGCAAAATAATATGTAAATGAATTGCAAACAAATGTCGTTGAATGGATGACTTGTTTGCTTTACATTTAACAAACCTCGTATAGCTACTACTTTCAGTTCATAAACGGTTATATTTGCCGCGACATCTTTTTAAACAGTCTGAAAAAAAAACAGACAATGGTTTCGCGTCACCGTGAAAGCAATTATAAATAGCGAAAAAATAGTAGAGCGTCTGGTAGAAAAAAACAAACAAATGTTTCGGTGCAACGACAAAACTTTCTTCGTTTTCTAATAAACAATGTCAGATTGGTACATTTACAAATTTGCTATTTTTGCTTCGAGATTTTTATAACACAATTTCTACTTTTTCATCATCACGTTATATTTAATATACCTTCATAGGATTAAGACACGAAAAAACGTCTTTAATGCAATCAACTTAATGTTTGTTTACTCTTTTTCAGCTCATCGGCGGATGCGAACAGTCACCAATTACTTACTGGTAAATCTGTCTGTGGCGGACTTGATGATGTCAATACTCAACTGCATTTTCAATTTCATCTTTATGCTCGACTCCAACTGGCCATTTGGAGTCGCCTACTGTACAGTAAACAACTTCGTGGCTAATGTTACCGTGGCCTCGAGCGTCTTTACACTCGTCGTCATTTCATTCGATAGGTGAGTTGACTATTCAGTCCAATACCGATTCAATTCGGTTGATATCTATTTTAAATAGGAACTACACTAAATTAGACAATAAATTACTGGAAAAGTTTATTTCAAAAAATGTTTGCACTGTCATCGAGTTTAATAATAAAAATTATTTCCAGAATTCTTCTTTTTATATTAAGTTTTACGTCAAAGTTTTTAAATAGTGATCGGTCGTTGAATATAAAAAATTGAGGTTGAAAAAAAAAAAATTTCAATCATGTTTTCAAAATTGACTTGTCTCTTCCTCATTATTTTTCGCTTCTTACAAAGCTACCTTTATGAGGAAGTATGTTATTCAATTTTTGGCTTCCTCATAGAGGAAGCTTTGTAAAACCCGAAAAATAATGAGGAAGCAATGTGCAAGGTTCTACTTTGCATCCTTGTTTTAATTACATAAATATACATGTTGTGGATTCGCTTTTTCTATTTCGTTATTTCGTTATTTCGTGATTATTAGATTATTAGATTATGAGATTATTAGAGCGTTTCCGAAAGTGAATGTGATAATGTATATTTTTTAAAATAAGTCAACATTCCATAAAATCAAAAATTTCATATCGTTCGTCACGAAATTATACATATATAATGGCTGCATATTGTTTCATTTATATACAAAATTTGAGCTCGCTATCTTAAGTTTTGCAAAAGTTACAATAGAGCGATAAAGTCAATTTAAAAAAAAATTCAAAACATCATAAAATTTTAACGGTTCAACCGATCTTAACCAAATTCAATAGCGATCACCGGCGTATGAAAGCTCACAATCGTACTGATTTTAAAATCAATATCTCGAAAATTGAAAGAATTATCGCGTAAACAGACATTTTTCAAAAATTTAAGAAACGAGTAATAATTTAACGATGAAGTGGATTTTAACAAAAATCTGTACGAACGATGAGGCTTGATCCCTCTATCTATGGTCCAAATTTCAACTTGATATCTCAAGGCATTCCCGAGTTACAAAGGTTTACATTTTTCGATCGTGTAACATACACACACACATACAGACATTTTTTCTAAATCACTTTTCTCGAAAATCTCGAAAAAAAAAATTTTCATGAAAACAAAGCTTCCTCTATGAGGAAGCAAAATTGGGGTGTCAGTCACTTTTTCGAATGTCATTGGTCCGTGCGTGAAAAAAATGAGGTTTTCTGCCACTTTTTAACGATCTTTTACAAATTCGTTAGACTAAAAAAAAAGAATTTCAACCATATATTTAAAAGTGATCGGTCTATGTGTGAATATTTTGAAAAGTATCTTTCGACCTCAGGAATAAAAAAACTTGCTACTGGCGTGATCGCAAAACGTGACTTTCTCATCACGATTGTTACTGGCGTCACGTTACTGTCGTGAAGTTAGTTTGTGAAGTTAGTTTGTGAAATTAGTTTGTGAAATTAGTTTGTGAAATTAGTTTGTGAAATTAGTTTGTGAAGTTAGTTCGTAATATTCGTTTTTGTAGTTATATATGAATAAATATCTCTCTATATTATAAAAAGATCGCGCCGCCGCCTTCGCCGCCGTGTCAAGAATCGAGGGACTTATTCGGGTTAGAAGCGGTCACCCATCCAAGTACTGACCACAAAAATTCTGGGGTCTATTTTTGAAAAAATTAGCTTATTTAGGCTTATTTAAAAAAAAATTAGGTCTTTTTTTAAATTTAGGTCTATTTTTGAAAAAAAAAAAAAAATTAGACCTACTTTTTAAATATTATTTTACATACTTTGCATGTGATGAAAAAGTAAAAATTTGTTACTGGTGTAAAATTTTTATCGTGAATTTACTGGGTTATAGTGATTAATAATGTGTGAATTTCGCACATTAATTGTAATCTCCATTTTTAGCTATAATTTGTCAAGAACGCGTTTGTAAATTCGAAATTCGCGCGCGCGAGAAAGCGAGCGTGACATCGCGCGCCGGCGCGCGCCTTCACATCTCTCTTTCCCTTTGATGTTATTATCGTCGGCATTGCGATAGTTTGACAGTCGGAATTACATTTTATTTGATATTTCCAACGTTTCGCATATTATGGTGTGTATGAGCAGCATTTGGAATTGGTATAAAATGCTATACGAGTGATAAAATAAATAAAAAAACTATGATGTGATGAGTGCATGAGTGTTTATAGTCTAACATCAAGAGTGATGATAACCTCAAATGTGTTTCTCTTGTATTTTTACATTCTTTTTTTAAATTTTAATCTAACATATGGTGTAAATATTCATAGTATGTTATCATTGAAAACTGCTCAAGATCATTGCAGTTCTTTTTTTTAGTGAATGTGTAACACAATAACACAAGAAAGTAACATATTTCAAGCAATACATTTTTTACAACAGTTTAAGATGTCTTATGTGGGTGATTGAAAAAACAAAATCTTCTATATACTAAATCTCTTGTTGTTCATTTTTTATTTGCTGGTAATACTATTTGTATGTATCACATTGAAGCATAATATCTTTTATATTAACTTGCGGTACAAAAATAAATAAAATTTTTATTTTTTTTTATTTTGTATTTAAGGTAAAGTATCAGAAGCAGTGGAGATTTTGGATTGGATTTCAATACCAAAACCAGGATTTGAATGCAGAAGACACACAAAAAATTTCATTTCAGTCCATAGATGTTTTCAAAAGTTATTGTGTTTCCGGACGGCACATACAGACGCCAGACAGACAGACAGACAGACAGACGGACGGACAGAAATGAGGTAATGTGTTTTTTGGAATCTAGGACACTCAAAACATCTATTTCCATCAAAATCTGGAAGTCGAATTTTTTTTGGATTGCAATACTTTCTCTTTATCCATACTCCGTATGTGATGAGAAAGTAAAATGATGATTGTACAGGTGGAAAAAAAATATCTCATTACTTCCTCACATCCTACCACTTCCATACGATACAACAATTCAAATAATACTGTTCAGCAACGGTGTATAAATTCCGCAAGGTTATGAAGATAAAGTATTTACCGCTCGCGGTGTTGCTACGATATGATATCACGTCTATCACTGAAAACATGATCTTCTCCACTCACACCTACTGGTTGTAAGATTCACATAGGGATTATTTTTTTTTTACGTCGTTTCAACGATTTGCTGCGAGAGAAAACAGGTTGATACTCTCGTTTCGCGTCTGGCTCTCTGAAAAACGACTTCCATTTCGCGCATTCCCTACACCTCACGAGCAATACTGGCCTGCTTGACAAATTATACCGGGATAGACATTTCAACTCTACGACGAAAAAACGCCCGTGTACGAAAGGAGAAAAATTGGCAAGAGTGGTACAATGAGATACATACCAATACTTTTGGCATTTTGTATAAATCGCCCCTTCCCCACTCATTTTTATGTTGTTTGTATGCTCATACAATTTGTCGACTTGATATCGAAACGGATCCCAAGAAGAAATGACAAGCAGTGACATCTTGACGTTGTTTCATTGTGTTTCTATAAAACTTTGTCATTATTACACTTTGTTTTCGTAAACTTAAAAAAACATATCATCACGATGTTACAAAAATTTCAGACACTGGGCATGGGGCTGAGTTCGTGTTTCTTGAATTCTAAGTACAGCGGAAATTCTAATTAAATCGGGCATTCTAAGTAAACCAGGAATTCTAAGTAAACCAAAAATTCTAAATAAACCAAAAATGCTAAGTAAACCAGAAGTTCTGAGTAAACCAGAAATTCTAAACAACCCAGAAATTCTAAGAAAACGATAAATTCTAAGTAAACCAGAAATTCTAAGTAAACCAGAAATACTAAGTAAACCAGAAATTCTAGGCAATCGAGAAATTCTAAGTAAACCAGAAATTATAAGTAACCCGGAAATTTTAAGTAAACGAGAAATTCTAAACAAACCAGAATTTCTACGTAAGCCAGAAATTCTAAGTAAACCAGAAATTCTAAGTAAACCAGAAATACTAAGTAAATAAGAAATTCTGAGTAAACCAGAAATTCTAGGCAATCGAGAAATTTTAAGTAAACCAGAAATTATAAGTAACCCGGAAATTTTAAGTAAACGAGAAATTCTAAACAAACCAGAATTTCTACGTAAGCCAGAAATTCGGAGTAAACCAGAAATTCTACGTCAACCAGAAATTCTAAGTAAACCAGAATTTCTAGGTAAACCAGAAATTCCAAATAAACCAGAAATTCTAAGCAAACCGGAAATTCTAAGTAAACCGGAAATTCTAAGTAAACCGGAAATTCTAAGTAAACCGGAAATTCTAAGTAAACCGGAAATTCTAAGTAAACCAGGATTTCTAGGTAAACCAGAAATTACAAGTAAACCAGAAATTCTAAATAAACCAGAAATTCTAAGTAAACCCGAAATTCTAAGTAAACCAGAAATTCTAAGTAAACCAGAAATTCTAAGTAAACCAGAATTTCTAAGTAAACCAGAATTTCTAAGTAAACTAAAAATTCTAAATAAACCAGAAATTCTAAGTAAACCAGAATTTCTAAGTAAACTAAAAATTCTAAATAAACCAGAAATTCTAAGTAAACCAGAAATTCTAAGTAAACTAAAAATTCTAAATAAACCAGAAATTCTAAGTAAACCAGAAATTCTAAGTAAGCATGAAATTCTAAGTAAACCAGAAATTCTAAGTAAACCAAAAATTCTAAGTAAGTCTGAAATTCTAAGTAAACAAAAAATTGATGCGTGATCTGTGTGCAATCTCAGCGATGTCCGATGTTAAATAGTATTTTGTGCTGTCAGTATTGGAATAGATAACTGCTAGGCATGCATTGATACATACATGTTAAATTCAGTTAAATGTCAATGACTGTATTGTTCAGGTTGTGCTCAATTCTTCTGGGTCCTTGTGCTAAAGCAATACATTGCATTGAAATTGGGCGACTGTGGGTGACACTGTGGTTGGGTCTTTGAGAAAAATAAATGGGGTCGAAAAATGACAAAGGGAGGAAATACGTTAAAAACTGAAAGAAGGCGTATACAATGGAACAAAAGAAACGTCCTCATTCTCTTAAACTTAAATTCGTGTATCGCTCTAGCTTGAACGTGAAGGGCTATCGAAGGTGGGCAATCAATCACTCAATTTCCAATGGTTACCTACGCACAAGTCACACTTGTGCGTAGGTAACCATTGACAAATGATAGCAAACCCCAAATCGTTCTGCTTCCGAAAACTCGATGGCTCTATTCAATAATATGTGCTTTACAAATAGGCAATTTCAAGTTTAACTATCAATTCAATTTGAAAAAAAAAGATTATCTCGTGGGAATGTTAATAAGTAAAAAAATACAATTTGCAATTTGCTTGAAAAGAAAAATTTCCCTAAACATTAGAAAAATTTTTCGCCCTTTACAGTCATTACCAAGTATAATATTTGTCAATGTAGTTTATATTAACATGGCGAGAAATTCTGCACCATCATACTGATATATTTGAATTCCACGCTAATAATACAGCTCTCCAATTCAGCCAAATGAACAAAGCAGATAGTAATACAATTCCCAAACCATACATAAGTTATAATGGAATAATCATTTGTAGTATCTATAAACTGCGTGTAGAAACGCAAAGTGAGAAGAGGGTGAGATAATATGGTACCCATTGTTGTTCACGCGGATGGAGTGGCAAAATCTATTCTCTAAACTGGGAAACCATGCGATTAATCAGGGAGTTAGCTAACAATCTGTACATCGCACCAGCAACACTATATCAGCAGATTTGCCCATCAAATGAGCTGTAGTAGTAGTATGTTACTTTATATAGAACAGAACTAAGGCGTAGACTATGTTTATCACTTGAGCGGTGGAGTTAAACATTAATTTCGTATGTTCATTCCCAAAAAAAAAAATGTTATTCAATTAGAATTGATGAACTTCGCGACAGCAAAAATAACCGAAATGAATCAATATTATTGGAGAAGCTCTGAACTTAAATTAAAAAAAGGATGCAAAGCAAAACCTTGCATTAAACATTAATTTCGTATGTTCATTCCCAAAAAAAAATGTTGTTCAAATAGAATTGATGAACTTCGCGACAGCAGAAATAACCGAAATGAATCAATGTTATTGGAGACGCTCTGAACTTAAATTTAAAAAAGGATGCAAAGCAAAACCTTGCACATTGCTTCCTCATTATATTTTGCTTTTTACAAAGCAACCTCTAAGAGGAAGTATGGGAATTGATTTTGGCTTCCTCATAGAGGAAGCTTTGTAAAAAGCGAAATATAATGAGGAAGCAATGTGCAAGGTTCTGCTTTGCATCCTGGTTTTAAATAAAATATAATACGCTTTCTGAAAATATAATAAGGACAAACGATCCAGAAACTCCCTCGAATACTCTATCCTCTATGTTTTTTTTTTTTTTTTTTTGTAGAATACGATAGATATCGGTGGTTTCCGAAATTTCATTGGGAAGCAAGGATATGGCTAGTTTATACAACATAAATCGCTACTTTTCGCAATATAGACTATACAACATCGCTATGAAAATATGTTATCGTTCAACATTTTTGGGCTATACCTGACGTATTTTTCTGTTAATCATGAATTTGGCACTCATTTGACTCCCAGCTCGATATTTGATACCAAAATCCGCATCGCAGAAGAAAAAATTTTTAAATTAAAAAAATCAGAATCTCATAAAATTTTAACGTTTCAATCGATCTTAACCAAATTTAATAGGAATCACCGGTGTATGAAAGCTCACGTACATACCAATTTTGAACTTAATATCTTGAAAATTAAAAGAGTTATCGCGTTAACAGACATTTTTGAAAAAATTCAAAAACGCGTAAAAATTTAATGATCATGGGTATTTTTACAAAAATTGGTATGAACGATGAGGATAGACCCTTCTATCTATGGTGTAAATTTCAGCTCTATATCTCGAGGCGTTCCCGAGTTATAAAGGTTTACATTTTTTGAGCGTTTAACATACACACACACACACATACAGACATTTTTTCTAAATCACTTTTCTCGACGTTTTGGACTATTCTCAGTGTACTGACATGAAAATCGCGAAAAAAAAAATTTTCACGAAAACAAAGCTTCCTCTACGAGGAAGCCAAAAATATTAATCATGATGCAAAAAAAGGATTTTAGAAAGTTACGTTATTTAAAATTCAAGTCTCAACTGACTGTAGTTATTTAATTGAATAATAACGTCTTAGCATTATTATTATCATTCAAAACCTATTAGCATCTTAAACTTTACGTTTAATTTCACTTTCAAATATTTCTCTCGCCTCTTGTCGGCGAAACACTCAAATTCAAATGGAATTAGTTCTTTGGATGGAAATATGTTTATGGTATATTCATAAGTGTGCGCATTTGCACCATTGGTCTGGAATGTCCCGCTGCGATCCAATTTAACATTATTATATTTCATAAATTTTGCTCCTTCGCGAATCTCTCGAAGTCTCAAAAGAGCTTTCAACTCTCAAAAGCCGCTTGAGATCGACCATATTGTACATATATATTGCGCACGTGTATATATATGGAAGAGAGGATGGATACAGGGTCTTTGATCATGTGAAGCTTGGTTGTCATACTTCTGTCACATTATTTTCCGAGTGGGTTCAATCTTCTAGAAAAGAAGATGTCATATCGTAGACATGTAGCGAAAATAAGAGAAATATAGAGAGCAGCACGAATATGAGGATGTGAGAGTAGAAGCATGTGTAAGAGGTCAAGCACGAGGCTAACTGTCGGAAAAATAAATGGGTTCCGGCTTTAACTTTTCCCCGGGGCGTCAAGATGCAGGTTTATATGTTACAGTTTTGTACGGGGATAGAATGGTCATCGCTTTCTCAACGCTTTGAGTGAGAAGAAAAGCTAAGTTTCATGGAATGAAGAAACGTACGGCCCTTCAATAAAAAAAGAAGATTGGTAAAACTTATTACTAGTAGGTTAACCCCTGTAGTGGAAAATTGAACAAAACTGATATTTGGAAACTTGCACATACATTCTAAACTAAAAGTTTGATTTTCTCAGACTTGCTCGAGTAGAACCAAATGGACATCAATAATTTGCACATTGCAAAAGTCCATGTCTGATTATATGGCTATATCTAAATATATCAATTCCAAAAACTTCCAGTTCCATCAAACTTAGACTTTAGCTTACAATTTGTCATGTTTTCATCCTCGACCGCTTATCACTTTGACTATTAACTCCGTTTAATTACAAGTTACGATCAGTCCCTAGGTTGTAATGTTTCTAATTCCGCCTTGATCACTTCAAGTCTTCCAAATGCCCACTTTGTCCCGGGAAACCATTTTGATCCGGATCTACCCTCAAAACGCACCCTAACAATCACGACGTCTGTCAAAGTGATCATAAAAATATCGCTTGAGCGTTATTTTTATGGTCATAAAAAATTCTTCTATGTCTTGTCTTCTGTGCCTTCTATGACCATAAAAATAATGCTTGAGCGTTATTTTTGGAAGATTTGAAGTCCGGAAAAATAACGCTTAAGCGTTATTTTTCCGGACTTAACGGGGTTACTTTTATGGTCATAGAAGACAAGAAAAAACAACTTCAATAGAAAAATCAACTTCAATGGAAAAAACAACTTCAATGGAAGTTGTTTTTTGCACGGTAGAAACTTTCGGAAAGGTCAAAATGACCTTCGAAATAACCAAACCTTAAGAATCTGATAGTTACTTTTTCGTCTCTGGAATCGATAATTTACCGTAAAAAATACTTCACCTGCAAAAGGTCGTTATGATAGTAGGTTATTGCTTCCAGTGACGAAATAGTAACTATTAGAGTTTTCGGTTTGGTTATTCGAACGTCATTTTGACCATTACCGAAAGATTTATGTGTGCGAAAAAAATTTCTATCGAGCCTTATTTTTATGGTCACTTTGACTTATGGTCGTTTTTAGGAAAAATGAAAGTTATCGTGATTGCTGGGGCATTAATTGGCTATTCCCAGAATGTGGTCGGTGCGCCATTTGTCCATTATGTCGATTGTCACCATTCCACCGGACTTTGTATCTTCCTTACAATCGCATTGGTCAAAGTTCCACATGCATCGTGCCACAATTTATCTTAGGTACATCAAAGATTAATTGGTTCGTGCGGTTTGCAAGGGAGATTGTGACGTAGCGTGTGACCCATAGCTGGGTCGCTATACTAATCGTCTTAAACTCGGATCGATCTAAGTAAAACCAAAGACATCCTATGCAAGGTGTTAGTGATCTTCACTTCTCACCCTTAACACCTATTCTCGTGACTAGCCAACGTATAGAATATATTCGCAAGCTCCAGCGCTATCTGAGTAATTATTCAGGTCACTCTCGCCTTGTTTGATAAGAGAGACGAAGTCTACAGCACGTCCGCTATTGTCCTGCGTTTGCTTAAGCTGGGCGGCTGTCTGTTCATCCCTTATATTAAAAAAGAGGCTTGTAAACTTGGTCTTCCTTTCGCACGTTGACTACTGCTCGGTGGAATAGGAGAAGAATACCTGAATTGTATTCGCTGCGGCTGTAGAGCACCTTTACCAAAGTTCGTTTTGTGTTCAGTTCGATGTGTCTAAACTTGTATGCATGGCTGAGACCAGTTACGAGTTTGGTTGGGTCATCTTAGAAAACTGAAACTATCCATTTGTCTTGATAGCACTGTACCATATATGGGGTGCTTTCCTAAGCCCGAACGGGGACAAGACCGAATGGTCACAAGTCCGAATGGCCACAAACCCGAATGGTCACAAGCCCGAATGAACACAAGCCCGAATGGACAGAAACCCGAACGGTCATAAGACCGAATGGATACAAGACCGAACAGTCATAAGTCCGAACGATTGACTATTCGGTCTTGTGTTCATTCGGGCTTATGACCGTTCGGCTCTGTGTCCATTCGTATGTTACGTCCCGACGTACCCTTGCCCCAAAAATAGGCAACCGTTCGAGCACCACTGTATGTCCCGGAAAAGGACCCTACAGTCGATGGTCGACCAAGTAGGGAAATTAGGAAAAGGACCCTGCAGACGGTCGATAAGTTGGGAAATTCAGAAAAACAGTAACATAGTAGGGGTGTGAGGCCCTCTGGTAGTCCGCGGACTAGGGGAAGCTCCACGCAAACCCAAGAAAGTAGGAGACGGTGACTGTCGACCAACCAGAGGCGAGAGACTCGCCCTCTCTTACTCCTAAAATTAACGCACTAACTTTAAGATAAAGAAATCTGTTCAAAAAGTGGGGGACGGGAGTTTTTCCGGCCAATTAGAGTCTAAAGAAACTGCCCTCTCCCAAACCTGCGTAACACCAAAGGTTCGCAGCACTAGTATATAAGATCACAATTTTTGTATTTTAGTCAGTTCTAATTTTGTACTCAACGAACAACATCTCCAACCAGTCATGTGAATAAATAGTGGTAAGATGAAAACTAAAAAGTTTTCTGGTACATCCTTTGGACTTGAGTCTTGCGCGGCCAACCGCGAATTCTCTAAGTCCCTCCTAGAATCCTCAAAACTAGAGTCTTGCGCAAACCACCGCGAGCTCTCACGTACACAAAGACTGAGTTTTGCGCGGAACGCCGCGAATTCTCACTAAGTCTTTTCTAAATCTGACGAGTACGGCGTTTTGCGCGGGCCGCCGCGATTTCTCCAACTTTGAAGTTTTATTAACTCCACATACAGAAATTTAACCAACGCGCATTTTTATCTCGCTTCGGTGGGGAATCTCAAGAATCAGAGTCTCAATAATGTCAAACCGTTTTTAGCCCAAATCCCGGATTAATTAGCTTCGGCTAAGGTCCAAAACAGGGCAATTGCATTTGTTGTGTTACCCGGACGTAACACGTACTTATGCCGTTCGGTCTTATGTCCATTCGGTTTTGTGTCCGGTCGGACTTACGACCGTTCGGTCTTGTGTTCATTCGGGCTTACAGCCATTCAGGCTCGTGTCCATTCGGGCTTGGGTCCATTCGGGCTTCTGGCCATGGTCATTGAATATTCAAACTGACATATCTCAAGAATTGCTTTAACAACCGGGCGGAAATTTAGTAAACATATGAAGCAGGTCAACGCCTTTATTTGTGGCAATTTTCAAAAGAATTTAAAAACATTTTCAAATTTTTCTTGAATTTGCAATTTAAAAAAAATGTCTGTACGCTCTCTATCATCCGCAAATTTTTAGCTATTGAGTTAAATAATTTTTTATAAATAAAAATATGTTAAAAGAGGATCGGTATTGAATTTGGAATGAATCTGTAAAAAATTTCGGTTTTTATGGGATTTTGAATTTTTAAAAGAAATATCCGTTCTGTTCTAACTCACGTTGAACCTCACCAAAGCAACTGAAATTTTCTACAGATGAAAAATAACATTCACCGCTGCTACCTACCAAATTTGGTCATGATCGGTAAAGCGATTTGGATTTTACGTGATTTTGAATTGTTCAACAACTATATAGGTAACGAAAAAAGTTGCAAAGTAGAACTTTGCGCATTGTTTCCTCACTCATTTTCATTTTTTACAAAGCTCGCTCTATGAGGAAGCCAAAATGAATAATGAAGCTTACTCATAGAGGTGGCTTTGTGAAAAATGAAAATCAATGTGCAAAGTTCTACTTTGCAACTTTTTTAGTCAAAGATTTTAGCTTCGTCTCCAAATTTTTTTTCACAAAGCAAAAATTTCCGGACTCGAGCTTGAGTTAAATTAATGTTCTTCAGAAAGTTTGAACGGAATCTCTACCTATTCACGGAAGCTGATGTTATATGTCGTATTATTCAACGCCAATCAAAACTTGTGAAACAAAAGTTTTAACAATCATTTAATAAATAATGAGTCGAGCGAAAATGCCACGTATCGGATTTTCAACATAAAGTTGGTACAGCTGATTGTCGCTTGGCAATATTATATTTTTCCACTCCGATTGAACTCACCAGCAACTTTTTCGCGCCATGCTAATCGTTTTTTTTTCGTCTGCTTTGAAAATTCGTGGGAGGCGAAAGAATCGATGACTTTACTGCGAGAAAAAAGTTAATAATTCACTTTCAAGAATAGCGTGCAAAGCGTAAATATATACACAAGGAGCTACGTTATTTATGCATTTTAAGAATTTAATGAACAATAGATTACCTTTATGCATTTATTCATTTGCGAAATCTCTTATCAACTCTTTTCTTATTCAAGATCGATCATGATTACACTATTGCGTTTCTACCAAGAATTACGAATAAAGTTTCTCTGGGTCATAAGAAAGAATAAAAATACGACAGATAATAACAAAAAAGCAAAAAAACGAAAATTATGTTTTTTATTTTTTACGTCAAGTCATCAAGAATAAAATAAGCATGAAAATGAAAGTGCTAACCGCTTAAAAAATAAATATGCACTCAGACAAATTAGAAAATTGTAAAGTGATATTTCAATAATCAAATTAGTGGAACGAATCAAGTTTATGATGATACGACTTTGGATAATCTACTATTAGGTGATCTCATAAATTTGGATGAGAGAATAAGCCGAAAGGGCAATATTTAAGCAAGTATCATGAAAAGTGAAAGCTTTGATGTCACAAACGAACGTTCATTCGGTAATTCATCTGAGTAATTTGCATTTGCTCATCAAATAAACACGAACTTAATCTACTTAATATACTCCTCTTTGACGACGTGGCAATTGATATCCCGAAGCGTATTTCATCATACAACCAACAAGAAGAGTGGTGTCAAACGTTGAAGGTGTTACTATCCTAAATAACAAATCGCCTTGTCTTGACTCTAAATTGAAATAATACTAATTTGTAATTAAATTTTATTTAATTACAAATTACAGATTTAATTTAATCACTTCGAGTTATTGTAATTAAATTTTATATAATTACATAAAGTAATTTTTGTGTATTTGAAATTCAGTGCATTTACAATTAAAAAAAAAAATTATTTGAAATCAATTACATACATGGAAGTAATTTTTATTTTTACGTAACCTCTATTTTGATTTTGCGTATTTTTCTAAATTTTCAATATTTTGAAAATGATCCAATTTCTGTTCGTGTCACTTTCGCGTTCATCGATCCGCTAGGGCTTAATTACAAAAAAGAAATATGTACTTGATTTTGAGATGTGCTGAATGAAAATCTAATATTGTCGTATGAGTTCCTAAATAGCACAATAATTTGCAATCAATTTCGAACAGGATGTACCATTTTCGACTGTTAATTGAAAATCAGTGGATCCCGAATCGTGATGAGATGTATTAACAACGGCCAACGATACTCGAATTACCTGCGACTCTCAATATGCGCTGAAGCAGTTAGATATTCGTATTATATTTAGCAGTCGCTCGTCAATCCGACTATTGAATGCTGCATGCTACAAACTTGTATCGTGAGCTTGAGATTTTATAACGCGTCGCTTTTTATGGTAGAACGAGCAACTAATTCAAATGGCAATAATTTTCTCGTTTGCCCATTGGACGGGAAATATCGATGATTATTTTCCCCATCGGAATTTCGGCCAATAGAAACGACGCATTTGGCCTCATGTGGGGGAACCTAGGCCATTTTATTTCGGATATTTTTCGGATATTTCCTAACAAGTTGCTAAGCAATAAAAACAGTTTCTGAACAACTTTTAACCTGAGAATTCTTCACATCTGTCAAACTTCTAACGAAAACTGGAACGTCATCTGAAGAATGAGCCGAAATTCCGATGGAAAAAATAATCCGACAAATACCCCTCGAGCTTCAAAATTAATCATGTATTTCCCTCAAACTTCCCTGCATACAAACAATCGTGTCAAGTTTTGCAAAAAATTGCCTCACGCAAGCAGTCGACATTTCTTAACCTGCAAAACTTGACACTCTTGTTTGTATGCAACGAAGTTATCGGGAAATACCCGATAATTTTGAAGCTCTTGGGGTATTACTACTGACACTTTTTCATTTTTATCATTTCTTTTATTTTTTTTTATCATATGTAAATCTTTATTTTCATAATAAAATTTTAAAAAAGTTAACATAATAAGACCTTACAAAGTATTTCCTCATTATCGACTTTTTCTCTTTGCACATGATCTATAAATTGCAGGTTTACTGGTAAATACACATTATTAATACATGAAAAATAGTATTTTCAATCAATGACGAGTACACATGTGCGTTCCATTTTTTATTACTCCCGCCGGGTAGAAATTAAGCATTTTCCTCCCTAGGGAGTAATGGATATTGTAACTTTACTGGTAAGTTCGCGTTATTATAATATTGATGAATAATATGATGAAAAATAGTATATTCAACCAATTACGAGAAAGCATGTGCATTTCGTTTTTCATTACTCCCGCCGGACAGAAATGATGCGTTTTCTTCCCTAGCAAGTAATGGAACTGGATAGCGTATGAGTCAGAGATTATAAATGAATGAAGTTATTTCAGCAATACAGCATAAAAAGCATCTTACTTCCTTTTTAAATATGTTCAATATTTTTCACTATATATATAATGTTTTTTTTTTGTTGCAAAAATTGAAAAAAAAACGGGTTTTACGGGATTTTTCCTAAGTTATGAAAATTTGTACTAGAGAGCCAGAAATTTAAGCAATTTTTTCTGTAAAGTTTCATAATAATTTCATTGATAATTTTTAATTTGTCACAGCTTCGATTTACAAAAATATTTTTACAGTATTTAATGTTCTAAGCATATCTGACAGTATTAAGGGATGTTAGGTAAAAAATTAGACAATAATCGATAAAGAGTTATAAATTTATATTCATAATTCAATTTCCTCGTTTTTAACTTTGTGAAAATCCAGATTACGTTTGCAAACCCGATACGTCGTTAACGATGTCAAAGCTTTCCGATGTAAAATATGTTTGAACATTTTTATTACGTAAGCAAATATTTCAATTCCCCGCAACAGCGTAAATAATACTTTGATAATACGTTCTTTGGTCGTTAAAAATCACACACAGTGAGGAAATATGAATCCCACAGGAGTGAGCATTGACAAAGTATACAAATCGTGTCCTGAATTTTTTAGTCGAATAGTTTATTTACGTTTTAGTAGAGCGAGGAAGAAAAATTCACTGCACCACGTACTCGGTTTCTATTTTAAGACTATTTTCCCTCTGTTTTCGATCAGCTTAAACATAGTAATTTTTATTGCAAATAAGATATATTTACACACTGTTCAAAATATTTATTGAAAATATCTGTAATATGTAATATAATAATATTTATGTATATGTAAATAAATATCTAATCACTGTTAAAAATATTTATTGAAAATTACAATTTTTCGTATGAAATTCTATGAAAATTAGGAAATTTAATATAAAAATTAGTAATTTTATTATATTTGTGTATCAAATTTAATACATCAGCTGATAAATACAATTTATGGAAATGCAAATTTCCCATTTTTGTTAAATAAATAAATAATTATTTATATATGTATAATAAATATAAATAATAAACAAATAACTAAATTACTTAATTGCCAGAAAAAAAAAAAAATCAAACAAATATAATTTGAGTATGCATTAAAATGGGGAAGAAAAAATTATTCTACAATATGTAACTATATGCTATTGCCACTTTTCATTGAAATCGTAAAAAGAAAATAAGTACATGAGAGGCTACAGCTTTGAATTTTTTTGAGATCCAAAAAAATACGAAGTTTTAGCCCAATAGCTAAAAATTCGTTCAAGCTAGAGCATTTACGTATTTTTTAAAAATTTCAAAATTCTTATGAAAATGAAATGAGTTAAGCGATTTTTGTAAAATTTATACCAATTGAAGATTAGTCAGTACTGTACATGTTGCTAAAGTTTTAGCTGATTCGCACGCACAGACACACACAGACAGACACAGACACACACAGACAGACACAGACACAGACACAGACACAGACCCAGACCCAGACCCAGACACAGACACAGACACAGACACAGACACAGACACAGACGCACACGCACACGCACACGCACGCGCACGCGCACACGCACACGCACACGCACACGCACACGCACACGCACACGCACACGCACACGCACACGCACACGCACACGCACACGCACACGCACACGCACACGCACACGCACACGCGCACGTACACGCACACGCACACGCGCACGCACACGCGCACGCGCAAGCGCACGCGCACGCGCACGCACACGCACACGCACACGCACACGCACACGCACACGCACACGCACACGCACACGCACACGCACACGCACACGCACACGCACACGCACGCACGCACGCACACACACACACACATCCAGACCATTTTAAACGTTTTGACATCAAAATCTCGAAATCGTACATTACGTTACAAGGGAGGGAACCTTTCCCCGAGAGTGAAGTTTGATGTCCGAGCGAAGCGAAGGCAGAACTTGCAACAAGGACGGAGAATAAGCTCATTTTTAACAAATGACGACACTCATGCGTAGTACGATGATTGCCTCCCTCGGGAGGTAATGAAAGCGGACTGCGCGTGCGTAGTACGATGATTACCTCCCTCGGGAGGTAATGAATGCGGACTACGCATGCGTACATCATTCGTAATAAATGCGCGATTTCCCGCCCGCGTTGCGGTCACGAAATGGGGTTATTTTAGCGAAGTCGGGAGACATTTTTTTTTTTCATGAAAACAAAGCTTCCTCTATGAGGAAGCAAAAAAATATATGAAATTTTTTACATATTTTTTTATTACGGAGTTTCATTTTTCGCTTCTAATATTAACAATGATCGTCGGCAAAGTATTAAAAAATATTAATCTTTTTTTTGCCATTTTTGGGATGGTAAAAGCCAGTGAAATTGAAAAGAATAAAATAAAAAATATGATGGGTCAAACGTTTATTGAATTAGCTTGGAATGCCCCATATATAGTATGTTGTATATAGCTAAGAATGCAGTGTATATAGATTTGGCAGAAATTGAATTTTCGGAAGAGGCGCTCAATACATTCGGCCCTTTACGCGGAATTTCGCCAACATTTTTACGAAATTCCGTTGTTCAATTAGGGGAGCAAGAATGCGTACGAAATTATTGGAAGTGATTTGTTTACCGTACCACAAGCCGCAGGCGTCGTTGCGACCTCCAGTGACGACCACGTGTGAAACAAAATTTATATAGAGGGCATTCCATGGTTTATCGACAGGCTCGTGATGCTCATATTAACATTTTCTTTTCTCTTTGAGATATCGTAGAATAATATTTTTTAAATGCTCTAGAATTTTTTTCAGATTTTTCAGAAATTTTTTTTTTGTACACTGAGAGAAAACTTGAAATCCTGACAACCTCGCGCGGTGATTGGCAAATATTACTTTGGTTCAAAGAAATAGAGGTTGACACAAACACCCATTCGTCGAGGCAATACAATGCATTTCTTTGAGACAACTACTTCATGTAATTGAACGTCAACATATCAATGTTTTGGCTGTACATTGATGCTGTTGAGCGAATGGCAGTGCAGTTGACTTAACCCCGTAAGGGGTTAAAACAATTTTTCGGTACTTAAAACGCGTGTAACGAGTGGTTGAGCCAATCACGCATGTAATTCCAATCAGGAAAATGATTTCTATCAAGCAACTGTATCAGAATGGTTACGAGAACTGTTTTATGCTTTTGAATGAACCTCGGTGCAACTAGTTTCTAAGAAATATAAGGTTGACTCAATCTCACGTCCGTTTGTGTGAAAGCTGTTTCTGAAGAAACGAGTATTAACTTTAGAGTCATCCCGGTGGTCACCCATCCAACTACTGACCGCCAGAGACAGCCAGAAAGTCACCCATTCTAGTACTGACCCTCAGGCCAGTAAGACGGTCATCCACCTAAATACTAACAAACTAATTCGGGCTAACAATGAAACAAGCAACTTCGTCGAATATGTTTATAGATGCCAACAACAATACAAATAACCGAGTGCCGTGAAAAATAACAGAAAGTGCTTTTACTTTTACTACACCAAACGCAATCATATAAATCTATAAAGTTCTGATTGTATTATACTAATTCCATTTTACATTTCATGTTACCGATATTCAAATAGACAAAAAGAATATTAGAATCATATGATCCGAATGGCCGTGTGAGCTAAAGCGCAGCGTAACAACATTATCCGGAGAGTCGCAGGTTCGATTCTCGTCAATGTAATAAAAAATTTAATATGTTTTTTCAGCAATTAATATGTACCATCCTGAAGAGAAAAACGTAATACCAAATGAATATGCAGGATTACTCGATCGAATAAGCACGATTAATAATTTTCAATTAATTTTCTTTATTATTTTAGACTCACTCAAACACATAATGAATTTGATTGAAATATGAATGTAGTTGAACCAACTGCATCAATACTTCCAATCAATCCATTAGAGATTGATGCAAGAGTGCGCATGGTTTGAGAGAAAACAATGTTAGAGTTACCATAAATGCACTGTGGTTGTCTCAACCACATGAAACACTTGAATCAAAGAAAGTCCGACAACCATTTGGTGAGTTTGACACAACCTCCTCGTTCCAGCCGCTGTATATAACCTCTCGGAGAGGTTGAGGCAACCTCTATTTCATTGTGCCCAACAATTTTTTCTCTCATTATAATGACCATAAATTTTAATTTTTCAAAAAGTACGTAGAAGATTGGTCGAAGAAGAAAAAAAAAATGCATCGTCAACTCTATGTTGTTTGTTTTTGCGTCGTCATAGAGGAGGCTTTGTTTTCATGAAAAAAAGTTTTTTTCGAGATTTTCATGCCAGTATGCTTAGAATTGTCCAAAACGTCGAGAAACGTGGTTTAGAACAGATGTCCGTATGTATGTGTGTGTGTGTGTGTGTCCTGGGCTCCGAAAATTCGATAAACTATTACTCAGTAACCGTTCGAGCGATATAGCTCAAATTTCGCACGCAAGTGGAGTAGTTGACCCACTTTGAATGTTGAGATTTTTGAAAGAAAAAAAAAATTAGCCATTTTAATTTCATGGTACTTTTAATTATTTAAAAAAAGGGCGTTGTCGCTCTAACTTTCGTAAAAATTAGACGATTTTGCTAAATAGTTGTTTATAAATAAATATACGTTCAATGTTGTTTGGCATTGCATTTGGGCGAAATCGGTAAAGCGGTTCAGATTTTATAGATGTTTGAATTTTTCGAAAAAAAATATTTTTTTTAAAATAAATCACCTCGAAATTCACCAATTTAACCGAAATGTTTTACAGACGAAAAGGAACATGCAGCTATGCCACGTACCAAATTTAACGATGATCGGTAAAGTTGTTCAGATTTTACGAAATTTTGAAATTTACAAAAACGATTTTCGCTCTAGCATCAGCAAAAGTTGATAATGCGAGACAAAAGTTTGTACTCAATGGAAATAAGAAAGCAAAGTAGAACTTTACACATTGCTTGATATATAATTTTTATTTTTTTAAATTTATAATGACCGCTTGTCCCAAAATAGAATTGCTCATAACTCTCGAACGGCGTGACGAATCGAGATGAAAATTTACACAAAAGAAGAGGATAAACTCCGTTTTCGTAATTTCGATTAAGGTAGTCCTTGCGCATTAAGCTGAGGTCAAATAAGTTTTCAAAAAATGGGAGGGAATTGCAAAGACTTTTCGTCAATATAAACAAGGCTGCAACGTAGAACTTTGCAAATTGCTTCCTCATTATTGTTGGATTTTTACATAGCCTCTTCTATGAGGAAGCCAAAACAGATTAACATGCTTCCTCACAGAGGTAAATTTGTGAAAATCCAACAATAATGAGGAAGCCTTTTTAGTACCGATGTTCGTCGCAATTTTTAATAAATGTGAAAAAATAAAATTTAGCAAAATTTTTGACGTTAAGAAGTAATAACGAAACATTTTTATTCCTATATATGAATATGATTCCGTTTATGTAAAAAAATGGAGCTCATTATTGTTAAAGTTTTGCAAAAGTTAATACAATAATGTACATTTTTTTGAAAATTTTTTCAAAAAATATTTTGAAAATATTTTTTGAAAATATTTTGAAAAACACCATAAAATTTGAACCGTTTAATCGATTTTGGCCAAATTTTATACCAAACGTCATTAATATAATTACACTTGATGTAGGCAAAGATGCAGCGTTTCTGTCCATGTTTTATAATATTGAGAATATCATTTTTCTTTTTCCATGAAAACAAAATTTCCTCTATGAGGAAGGAAAAATGACATAAATAAAGCAAATGGTGTGAAATTTTAAGACGATTTAATTAAATATTACGCCCATTGTAATTACAATTTTTTTATAACTTATCCAGTAACAGAAACTAATATAATTACACTTGACGTAGGCAAAACTTCAGCGTTTCTGTCCAAGTTTTATAATATTGTGAATATAATTTTTCGTAGTTGTAAAATCTGCTTCTGTGCTATAGAATTTAATATTATCTAAAATATAGAATTTATTCGAAAATTATATATTTGAAAATGTTTGCTTTTTAATTTTTTAAATCTTAAGCTTATTATAAATCAAATTGAAAAAAAAAGAAATTCTACGTGTCCATTTTCTTATATTTCTTTTCCTAATTTATTGATCAACAAAACTTAATATAATTCCACTTGATGTAGGCAAAGTTGCATTATTTCTGTCCAAGTTTTATTGTATTGTGAATATTATTTCTCGTAGTTGTAAAATCTGCTTCTGTGCTAAAAAGCAACAGTATACGTGACAGATTATTCCGGGAACTCGTAATATCCCAAGCGGCAGCTACACAGTGTGGAAATATAAAATATATTCGAATGTTGTATGTTAAAAAAATTTTGCTTTTTAATTTTTTAAATCTTCAGCTTATTATAGATCAAATAAAAAAATCTACATGTCCATTTTCTTATATATTTTTCCTAATTTATTGTTCAACAAAACCTAATATAATTACACTTGATGTAGACAAAATTGCAGCGTTTCTATCCAAGTTTTATAATATTGAGAATATGATATCTCGTAGTTGTAAAATCTGCCTCTGTGATAGAAAGCAACAATATACATGACAAATTATACTGGGAACTCGTAATATCCCAAGCGTCAACTACACAGCGCGGAAATATGGAGATTTTAATATGCATGTGAATAGCGTTGTCGTTCTCAATTCTCACGTTGCGTATGGCTTTCTGTCTTCGTACTCGGTGAGCTGCATCAGGCCAATGTATTGGAAGACGATGCTATTTATCGTAAAGCTGTCACTTTTGCACCTGTTCTTGACATTGCGACTTTAGTACCTTTCCGTTTTGCTTCAAGATATATGATACCTACTATTTCCAGCTATTGCGCAACGGAATTCTGAATATTTGAAAATCGTATCGAAATCACAGCTAAAATCACTATAGGCGTGTTATTAAATATTAATAGTACCTTTATAAATTAGTCATAGGACGTTACTAATAAAAAACTACCGACTACTTTAAAAAAAATGTATTAAAAAAATGTTAATTTATAAAACTCGCGACAGGTAAGAAACTGTCATATTAAAAAGTAAACTAAAAAAGAATGAAATAATTTTGGATATCATTTTAATTTTCAAAATTAAATGTTCAGTTAATTACTTCCAATATAGCGACAAAAGATTATGAATAAAAAATAGTTACTTAAAAATGAAAACCATTTTTTATATATGATATAAAATTAATATTTAGGTTTTAAAGTTTGGAATTAAAAAATCTTATTAATTAATTTATAATGTCTATGATTTTCACCTTCAACAGTTGGAAATGTCTGAAACAAAATATATACATGTCATCGAAATGTAAATGCGCTGATGTTGACGACCTCGAATGTCAAGTTCATCAAGGTCATCGGACCTCGAGCATACAAATACTCAGATAAAAGAAGTCTTCTTTTTTAAACTCACGATTTATTCATACTTTTATCATGTTTGTTATAGAAAGTGGTTTGTTTGCCCGATAAGAATGAATAAGCGGAAAAAAAAACTTTTCTCTTTGATCGAGCCTTGTATTCGGCGCGTCGTCAGCTTTATTCAAGGCATTCAAGCTACCCCTTCGCAATCCTTAACTCTTATCGGGAGAAAGTCAGTACTACGTTGAGCAGAAAATTTCGCCCACGTTTACCAGCAGAATAAGATTAAATGAGGGTACAGTTGCGTATTATGATTTTTCCCGTGCAATATTAAATAAATGAACCAGACAACTTACATTAATAATTTTGTTCGTTCTCATTATAAAAAGTTTACAACATCCACATGATTATTGAGTGATAACAAATAAATGTATTCGTTAGAATATCGAAATTATCGTCAAATTTGTTTCAAACCACATACATGTTTGTATTGCCTTTGACATATTGTGAGTAAAAAATAATCGATCTCCATTAAATGATGTATCTAGCATCACTGAATATTGATCCATTTACATACAAAATTTGGGGTCCCTAGTTCACGTACTGAGCACGCACGCACGCACGCACGCACGCACGCACGCACGGACGCACGCACGCACGCACGCACGCACGCACGCACGCACGCACGCACGCACGCACGCACGCACGCACGCACGCACGCACGCACGCACGCACGCACGCACGCACGCACGCACGCACGCACGCACGCACGCACGCACGCACGCACGCACGCGCACGCACGCACGCACGCGCACGCACGCACGCACGCACGCACGCACGCACGCACGCACGCACGCACGCACGCACGCACGCACACGCACACGCACACGCACACGTACACACACGCGTGATCCTCCGTATCTGACTAGTTATTTTCAGCTCCATACATTCTTTTGTTAATGTGATGACGATGCTCTCCTTAGTGAAGCAGCTTTAAAGAAGGTTGTACATTTTCAATTTTAGTCACATATATTATATGTGACTTAATTCGGTCAGGATGGCGGGCTACTCCACATCATCATTGTAGGTTTAAGGGATTTCCATGGGTCTTGAGTACATGAGGAAATAAGACTTTCATGAAACTATGTATTGCAAGAGTAACATCAGGGTCAGCATATGAGATTGTGAGTAAGTATGCTCTAGATCTTTGTGCTCTCATATTCTTATAAAGTACGTGACTCTTAAGGGTTACGTTTACGGTGAGGATCGTTCTAAGAAGGCTCTCGCATCTTTTTCCCGAATACAGTCTATGAGAGCGATCGATAAGAATTTAAATTCAGACCAGCGGCCTCGAAGGATTTCCTTTTCCACGACGCCATGATCCGAGACATTATTAAATTTGCTTATAAAGAACGAAAGTGAGAGATGGAAAGAGCACGTTCCAACAAAAACATTCTTAGATTATACTTTGTTCTTTTTTTATTTATTTTTTGCGATTGTCATGAATAAGAATAAAAAAAATAAAAAAAATATTGAACCTGACACATCTTTCGTTCTCGACGTGTGGTCAAATATAATTCGAGTTATAATTTGAAAACGGCCGGTGAGTGGCCGCCTTCGGAATAAATAGAGTAGCAGTAGCGACCGTCGCGCCAGGAGTAACAGCCCGTCCAGTCAGACAGACAAATCGTAGTGTGAAGACAACATTAATTTCTTTTTTAACTTGGCGTCGAGTCGCTACCGCGACTCTTGATACCAAGTCGTATATATAGTCCAAGTTGTATATGTTGGCGCAAGTTGACTTTGGAAAAGTTTCGAAGAGAGGTTTCAGTAAATCCGCTAAATCCGTGTGCTACGCACTATAGCTGAGATAGATCGTGGCTAAAACGTTAGCTGCGTTGTGGTAAGTCTGTAAAAGATATTTCAATAATTTATATTTTTTTTCGATGGACAGGCGGATGGACAGACAGACGGACAGACGGACAGACGGACAGACGGACAGACGGACAGACGGACAGACGAACGGAAGGACGGAAGGACAGACGGACGGAAGGACGGAAGGACGGAAGGACAGAACGACGGAAGGACAGACGGACAGACGGACAGACGGACAGACGGACAGACGGACAGACGGACAGACGGACAGCCGGACAGACGGACAGACCGACAGACCGACAGACCGACAGACCGACAGACCGACAGACCGACAGACCGACAGACCGACAGACAGGCAACGGATAGACAGACAGACCACTTTGTTTTGAATTGCCATACTTTCTCTTTCTACACACCACCTACGTTATAAGAATGTAATAAAAATACAACGTTGACAAAGCTTCCTCCACGAGGAAGCAATAATTTCTTTTATATTTTGGTGGAACTCTTTAAGATGCGATACTTATTTGACCAACTCTACGTACACATTTTCTTTTTCCTGTAGATTTTTGTATACCGTAATAGAGGAAATACCGCAAATGTGTCAACTAATAGAATATCAAGAATAAGAATACACCGAAGTGAAATATATTGTCTGTGTGTCGGCACAAGATGACTTTGGGAAAAGTTTCGAGGAGCGGCTCGAGTAAATCCGCTCGACCCGCATGCTTCGCAGTAAAGCTGGGTTAGATTGTGGTGACGGTGGCTATCCTACTGACCGCAGCTTTCTCCAAGTATACCACGACCGAATAATTTATCGATGCATCCTCGAATGAATACCAATAGTACAAGCGCCACTTGTAAGCTACCAACGTGAGAGATTTGTCGCACGTGGTATCCGCATTGCATATTGCACAGGTCGTAAAGTTTAGCCTTGATAATTCACGCGAAACATTCCCAGCCATCATAAAATCTTGAACGAAAGTTTAACATCGTAACTCCATGAAGTTTAACACCTGTTCTTCTTTTTAGTTCCGTTTCTTGCTCCTATTTTTCTTTAAACGCTGAACCGTATCCGTTTTATCCTGGAAATTTTTTGTTTTTTAAATTATTGATAAAAAAAATTTTACGTAATTTCTAACAGATGTTTTATGTTGCAAAAAATCTAGCGAACGGCTGAGTCCAAGAAATATAGAATTAAGGGGTTTCGAATCGTTCATGTTTCATATCTAAATATAAAAATATAAAAAATGTATTTGTATTCAAATTGAAAAAATTATCTTTACATTATATAAATTCTATATGTATTAAATGCAGCATATAAAAATTCTAGATGTCTAATTTATTATGGACGTCATTTTTATTTTTTTTTTATTTTTCAAATTTTTTGCAAAATAAACCGAATATTTTGACAAATCACAGGCATTTCCTAAAGGGGCAATCTATGGTAGATAAGCTCGAGATTATAAATTATATATAACCGAACCTGGCGTTCACTTACCCCATAAGAAGAGGGGACCAATGGCTTTTCTCGCGCTGATGGCGTCGCTATGGTGTTGCCTCACGCGCACTCATGTGGCACAAAATCAATTTTCTCCTCTCGTTAAGCGGCATTGACGCCGAATAGCGTCAATATTTTATAGAAAGCGGCGTATTTCTGCGGCTATAGGGGTCAATTTGGTCATTCATTAGGAGAATCACCACAGAACGTCGTAAAAATTTACTGAATACACATAAATCAGAATTGATATAATGGTCGCCAAAAAATCGTAAAAATCAATGATCATAAAAGTCTAATTTTGGTACATTACAACACTAGGGAGAAAAAACTTTTTTTTAACACGTATGGATTTTTAGTACGAGCCAAACGCTAGTTCTACAATCCCACGAGTTTACAAAAAAAAGTGGTTTTCGTAAACCATAACTTCCAAAAAGTGCACTTTTCTGCACGAAAGACTGAAAAAATATTTTTGTACACATCTATTAAGCTGTCATCGTTAAAATTTACTAAATACAAATAAATCAGAATTTATATAATGGCCGTCAACAAATCTTAAAAATCAACGAACATATGAGTAAATAAAAATGATTACTTCAGCATTATTATTATTATTATTATAACTATTCGGAATCAAAATTTTAATATATTTAAGGATGCTGATTTTTTGGATTTTTTACTTGTCGCAAAGTACTCAAATTTGAGTTGAATACGAGTTTTGATTGAGAATGTATATGCAATTCATTCTCAAAGTGGCGATAACTCTTCTGAGGGAGCAACAGATAAAGACAGAATTTCAAGCGACTCCCAAAAGATAAATCAATGTCATGTCGCTTGCATTCTGCTCTCATTCTTATGCACTATCTCATGATTGTAATGAAAGCCAGCGTGGAAATGGAATTGCTACGATTATAATCTATCGACTATTATAAAAATGATGAATGTATACTCGAAGATGTCAGCCGAAAGAAAAAGCTATACATCATATTTTTTATGATTTTCCTATCTCTCCGTACTTTGCGATAAGTTATCCTGCGATGATTAAAAAGAAACGAAAAATGTTGGAAGTTTTCAGTGTAAATGTATTTGAACCGGCAAAGTGCCAATGCGTAAAGATATAAAATGTATTTTGAGAGGATATTCAGATGTCAGCCATTGCTGGAATTTGCAAGAAACAGTATCACCTTTTTTTATTTTCCATTCCATTGAAAATACGATTAAGATTAATGGTTTGAGTTTGGGAGTCCATTTCCTTATATTCGAAGTCAAGAGTGTGCGTTAATCCCACTGAGATGTCGTAACACTGAAACGCTTTTCTAACATGACATTGCTCCAGAAAGTGTCGCCAATAAAGACTGTAAATGCTGGTATACTCGTACTTTTCTGTCGTTCATCGTCAGATTGGAAAATAAGGAAGATGGAGTATGTTGGTACAACCATCTCTCCTTTACCAATGAATTTCCATCTTTTTTGTTACACAGGCCATATTTTTTTACACACGGCACAGAAATAGTTTTGACACACGGGTCAGGAATAGTTTTTGCAGACTCGATCCAGGAGTCTAACTAGGAACTCTCTAGAAACTCTCCAGGAACTTTGTAGGAACTCTCTAGAAACTCTCCAGGAACTTCGTAGGAACTCTCAAGGAAAGCTCTAGGAACTCTTTAGGAACTCTCTAGATACTGTCTAGAAAGTGTGTAGAAACTGTCTAGAAACTTTCTAGAAACAGTCTGGAAACTTCTAGAAACTGTCCAGGAATACTCTAGTAACTCTTTAGGAAGTCTCTAGGAACTACCCAGAAATTCTCCAGGAACTGTCTAGGAACACTCTTGGACCTCTCTTGGAACTATCCAAGACCACTTTAGGAACTCGCAGTTCATGCTTTTTACAAAACCTCTTTGGATTCTTCTCCCTAGCTCTTGATTATTTTTAATCCCTCAATAAAAGCTGAGAAAAATACCTAAAGCTGAAAATTAATATGTCTAAAATTATCATATGCAAAATGAGTGGAAAGTATTTCGCAGTCCACGAAGAAGAATTTTTAAGTTTTGAACTTTAATCTTCGGATGTAAAAATCACCTCGATCATGCGCTCTCAGGTTAATTACAACAGTTTTTCAAGCTGCTCACGAAAAGACCTTTCAACTGCCTGAAGATATAGACACATACTTTACACATTGAAAGTTTTACTAGCTATTTCTCGTTCTATCTTACCCACGCACGAAATCGACCCACATCACCGAAGACATCGACTAATTCACTTTAACTTCACCATTCGCATTTAATTCTGACATTAGGGTATCCATTTTAGCAGCACTAGCCGCCCGATCACGCTTCCACTTGATATCCGTGCGGTGAACTTCTCTCTTGATGTCAAATGTCAA
The DNA here is from genome assembly GCA_963970395.1 of Ephialtes manifestator. Lineage (NCBI taxonomy): Eukaryota > Metazoa > Arthropoda > Insecta > Hymenoptera > Ichneumonidae > Ephialtes > Ephialtes manifestator. Next base: position 34,605,909 of record OZ019974.1, on the reverse strand, counting down.
CTCTAACGTGACTAGTAACGGACACATGGCTTTCCGCTTTATCGAAAATTTCGCTTCGCAAACAGTTCATTTATCCGCGTAAGCGAAGTTCCGGATTCGAGTCATGCACCATTACCCAACATCAAAAAAGGCAGCCGCGTGTCTAAATCAAAGTTATGACGACCTACTAATTTCTAAAACTTTATATTTGTTTATCTATTTTATAAATAATTCACAATGTTTTATAATATTTAACTATATTGATTATAAAGTGTATAATAAGGGAATGACGCTACTAAATCTGATGACTGTTGGTTTTTGTCATATAAAAAAACAATGACCGCGATATATAAGGTTTTAAAATACAAGCAAAAAACCTTCAAAAATTCCAAATGTCCAAGAAAATGTCCAACCCATCATAAATATGATAATAATTTTGTTGATGTTTCAGCGTTTTGAGAAAAAAATGACCAACCGATAATAATTTCTATGGACATTTGACGTTTTTTAAAATTATTTTATTTTTTTTTAAATTATTTTTATTTTTTATTTTTATTTTTTTGCAATTAAAGACCGATCATTTGTTTAGTGATGCTGGTAATCGAGTCTATTAGGGAACCTACGCAAAATCTTATCTTAGAGCCAAGTATTCGACTTTTTTCCACTCCTTGCTTTAAGAGGTTATGATCATTAGTGGCATCGAGCGTTTCTCAGTCTGATTCCACTACTTATACCGCACTTGAGTTTTATATTTCTATATATTGAGTCATAGAAATTACGAAACGTTTCGGTACGAAAATGTTATCATAAAAAAAAACCATAAACATTCCAAATAGATTAGCTTAAATATCGACAAAACAAGAAATAAATTATGATAATGAATAAAAATAATGTGATTAGGAAAAATTCTACAGAAAAATTCTGAAGAACATCTCTGAGGTCGACCCCAAAAAATGCTGCCCAATTGAAACGAAATGCCTCGTATCTCCATTCTAGTAATACGGAGGTTGCATTAATGTCAGCATTGCTTTATTACACTGAGAGCAAAAAAATCTAAAGCTGTCTAACGAGCTTTTAAAACTATTTGTATCTCCATTTGGAATAGAGCTAAAAGTGTTTCAAACCAAATTGAACCATTTCATCTAACTCGCCGAAATTATATTGTTCTCACAGTAACATCTGTTTAATACTGGCCGCACGTGACATAGTTATCGGCGATAAAATTACCGATCACTGACATTTGTTTATATCAACGTGTATTGTTCTGCTGTTACGCTTTGCCATTTTTTATTCTCATTCCCCCAATACATGGCAGCGTTGTAAATTTATTGAGTTCGTTATTACAACGCGTGTACGACCTGTTAATCATTCGCTGCTCCCAATGGATTCAGAGTAACACAACTCGAATTTTAACCACTTTGTTTCAGGTACATGGCGATTATGCGGCCGCTCAAGCATCACATGTCACGCAGAAGAACTATAGTGGCTCTAGTTTTAATCTGGTTAGCTTCGGCGCTTCTGGCGATGCCTTGTCTACTTTATTCCACGACGATGACCAGAAGGTAAATTATTCATTAAAACATGGAATGGGTGATAACAATTTATCGGGCCTTTTTTCTGAGTAAGTTTTTTGCAATAACTTACTTTAACCTCCAGTTAGGTTGTACAGGGTGAGATGAGGTTCTTAATAAACCTTGTATAAACCTCCAAAAGTGGCATATTTTACCCATTTTCATTCAAGGAAGGGTGTTGGAAGGGTTTAAATTTGAACTCGGGTAAGGTATGAGAGATTCCAGTGGGCAGCAGCCCGCTTCTACAGTACCCATATCTGCACAGGCCCATTTCTATATGAGTACGCGGGACCCATAAGAGACTTAGAAAAAATCGGGCTTGGGGGCTTATGTGGAATTCAGAAAAATCCGGGCTTGGGGGCCCATGTGGAACTTAGAAAAATACGGGCTTGGGGGCCCATGTGGACAAAAAAATCCAAGATTGGACGCCCATGCGGAGCCTAGAAAAATGGGGGCCCAGACGAGACCGAGAAAAATCCGTATTTGTGGATCCATGTGGAACTTAGAAAAATTCGGCTTGGGGGCCCATGAGGGACAGGAAAATTCGGGCTTGGGGGCCCATGTGAGACAAAAGAATCCAGGATTGAGGGCCCATGCGGAACCCAGAAAAATGGGGGCCCAGGCGGGACCGAGAAAAATCCGCATTTGGAGGCCCATGTGGGACCCAGAAATATCCGGGCTTGAGGGCTCATGTGGAACTTAGAAAAATTCGGCTTGGGGGCCCATGTGGGACAAAAAATCCAGGATTGGGGGCCCATGCGGAACCCAAAAAAATGGGGGCCCAGGCGGTCCCGAGAAACATCCGAGCTTGGGGGCCCATGTGGGACTTAAAAAATCAAGGCCTCGGACCCCACCCCTCTCGATTCTCCTACGCAGCGGTGGCAGCGTGATCTTTTTATAATATAGAGCGATATCTCTCTCCTTCATTTATTATAAAAAGATCACGCTGCCACCGCCGTCGCCGCCGCCATGTGAAGAGTCTAGTCATATATAGGGCATTCCATGCCAAGTTCCCTCCATGTATGGTCCACCTGAGCCGAATTTTTCTTATCTCCCCCCCAAGGGCCCCTAAGGACCTTCTGAGACCAGTAAAAAAACAACAGTTCGAGCAATTATATTATATTTTATCGGACTTTCCATGTAAAATTACACAACATAAATACTAATTAAAAAAAAGAAATGTCTTGTGAAAGAATAAATGAAGAATTGCCAATTTTTTTTTTCGCAAACTCGATTTATATTAACGTATTTAACTAGCAGTATTTCCCGGGATGGTAAAATTGTTAGTTTCACGCGGACCTTCTCGGAATCCTCTGATGTATAAAACAAGACCGATCGGATATTGCGAATAAACTGACGATTGTTTTTATTATCTATAATAAATTCTCTATATTCTCTAATAAATTCACCCATTAAATTTATTCTGGTTATTACTATATATAGTATTTTTTTAATTTCCACAATTGAATTTATTGAGTCAATATTCCTGTTCCCAGAAATATTTTTCAGCATTATTGCGACATGGAAAATTATAGTTTCATTGAGGAGATATTGTCACAGGATACAAATTTCCGGATATTACTTCGTGGAACTGTAAGCAGGAGCTTGCAATAATAATCAATACCAAATTATTGTTCATGCAAAGAACCTAGTAATTTACTTTCTGTGATGAGAGAGCAAGCCACCGACTTCGAAGCCTTGTAAAGACTCTTTCAGCTTTAATTAAGCAGAAAAAGTTCATGGGAGCAGCGCATGTACTATGAAAAAAAAAATGGACGATGGTGATTTATAAGAAATTGCTTTCATCGCATAAGTTATTCATTTATTCATAAATATAGTTTTTTGTTCTGCTTTCCGTTGAGGATCACTTTTTATTGGAGAAAATGAAGGGAATATACGATACACAATTTAAACAATGTATTACTCTCAACAGCAAACAGAGTGGCAGACTCGAAGAAGAACTGTCATCGAATTAATGCAGTCCTCGAAACTTTTCAGATACATCGGAGTTCAGAAAATATTGAACTCCACTTCAAGCGAGAGACAAATATTTTCCACCAAAGATTTTTCCTGATAGTGAATTAATATGAAAACAACAATGCAATTTATTTTTTAATACAGTTATGAGAGAGTTTTTATTACATTTAAGTGGTCATAAAAGTGACTATTGTTTTTTTCCTATTACTATTATTATTAATAAACGAAAGCTTCTAGGGACTTCAAATATGCAGAGCATTTTTTAATCATGTTAAAAATTATTTCATTTTATTTACTTCCAATTTGTAACATTTAAGAATAAATACGTGAATTTCATTTACATGCATAAAAATTGTGGACTAATACTGATATTAAAAAAAAAACTTTTATTACGTAATAAAAACCATAAAAACAACACTGGAATAATGCTATAAACGTAGACATTTAGTTTTATCGATTTTATCATTAGTTTTTATTTTCGTGAAATAATAATTGTATGTTTATGTGTTTTTCACAGATACTCGAATGGAAAATCGCGTATAATTTGTTACCTGCTATGGCCGGACGGTGATTATCTCAACAGCAGAACAGAATATATGTGAGTAATGTTTTTAGAGCGGCTACATTAATAATTCACAATATTCGTAGGCTGTAGTATTACACCTCTAATTATCGTCTTGCCCACTGCGACAACTCTCATTATTTCCTATCACTACATCCCTATCGCACCTTGAATATCAGACATCTCTTTAACCTTGTAACAATACTATAATTTTACAACGCAAGACTCATTAGCAACATGATTTATTGGACTGTCTATTCTTGGATTCTCGCATATTTTTATAATCTAGAACTATTTTTCGTTTTATTGAATAATTATTCCATCCCATTCTCCATCCCATTCTCCATCCCATTCTCCATCCCGTTCTCCATCCCATTCTCCATCCCATTCTCCATCCCATTCTCCATCCCATTCTCCATCCCATTCTCCATCCCATTATCCATCCCATTCTCCATCCCATTCTCCATCCCATTCTCCATCCAATTCTCCATCCCATTCTCCATCCCATTCTCCATCCCATTCTCCATCCCATTCTCCATCCCATTCTTCATCCCATTCTCCATCCCACTCTACATCCCATTCTCCATCCCATTCTCCATCCCATTCTCCATCCCACTCTACATCCCATTCTCCATCCCATTCTCCATCCCATTCTACATCCCATTCTACATCCCACTCTACATCCCACTCTACATCCCATTCTCCATCCCATTCTCCATCCCATTCTACATCCCACTCTACATCCCATTCTCCATCCCATTCTCCATCCCATTCTACATCCCATTCTCCATCCCATTCTACATCCCACTCTACATCCCATTCTCCATCATTTTTATGTGGGATACTATCACATTAGCAACGAGGGCACAGGGAAACCGTGGAAAACCTGATTGAAACGATGAATACATTAGAAATTCAGAAAGTGCACAAACCAGTGCTTGCGGTAAGTGGTTACCCATCCAATAAATGCTGCTTAATTCTGGGGACCGCCGAAGCGACAGTCCAAACGTGCATTCACTTCTGTTGGTTTATATTATTATTATTATTATTATTTTAAACAATGTTTTAAATACATTGAAGGCCCGACCAGCCCCATAGGACTCCGACTTACCTACAGGACGGGAATATAATATTAATATAATAATATTATTATTATTGCTACTACTGTTACTATGAAAGAATTTGTATCTCCACCGTGGTAATAAGAGTTGAATACATAAGAATTTCTGTAACTACCACCTATCACCGGATTTACAAGAAAAGTTTTATAAAAACAAAAAAACATGTGGAGTTTAAATGCGCACGGGTCGCAGCTCGGCCAAAATAAAAGACAGCTGCACGAATGTATGTGGTGAAGAGATGCAATCGGATTAATGCCTGTTGAACAGCTTCACTATCAGGCTATCGGCGAGTGCAATCCGGTCCTAAATTCGGACAGAGACGGCTCGCTCGTCAGTCGAAGTGGCAGGCGATTCCACAGGCGTGCAACAGCAACCGCAAAGGAACGGTGGATAAAGCGTAATACGGCAGGCTGGTTTTAAAAGCGAATCCTTGCAATCACCAGCCGTGCGCATTTTTTTTTCATCGGACAGCAAAGAGAGAAGAAAAAAAAATCAAAAAGTTGCCGAAGCCACTTGTCCACTAAAATTCGCAGTTGAGCAAATAGGCTCTGCGATCGATCACCATGAGACGCAAACGAACTCGCGTTGATAAAGAGAGACATGCTCTCCACGCTCATTCTGGCCGATGAAAAGAACACATGCCTTGTCGGAGGCCAATATAATTCTAATGCTGCCAATACGGACTAGAACTCGGAAAACTACGGTTGCCAAGGCTGTTTGGGATCACTCTACTCCAGTAGTTAGTATTCATATCGAAATCACCTATTATCGGCCCAATGTTGTCAGTTATAATCGGCCCGGTATTGCCGAACTTTGTCAAACATGGGAACAAGTATCCTGGTTGCCCATGAACATGAGCACCGATTACTGGGCAGGCAAGAACTGACTGCATCGAGCAAGTGTGATCATTCAAATATTGGCCCAGTAATTATTCTGCGTTCAGTGTGCGCTTAGTCTTCACCATCCATCAGTACGGTGACTGGAAACTGCAGTGGCAGTACCAGGCCAGTCTTGCCAGGCCAGCTTACTAGACTACTAGACCAGTACTAATTAGGTATTAGCCACTATTAGCCAGTAGTAGCTAGTATTAGCCAGCAGCAGCCAGTAGTAGCCAGTACTAGCCAGTATCAGCCAGTATTAGCCAGTATTAACCAGTACTAACCAGTACTAAACAGTATTAGCCAGTATTAGCCAATATTAGCCAGTATTAACCAGTATTGGCCAATTTAGCCAATATTAGCCAGTATTAGCCAAAATATTTCAGTTGTTTCTTTCGATTTTGAGTTATTTTCTAAAGGAAAACTGATTGGACAGTAACGTTATCAGAAAGTTGAGAGTTTTTTAAAATAGAAATATATTTTTTCGTCATTTCGTGAAATAAACTTTTTATATATTGGTGTGTTAGTAGAATATTATTTCAAGAATTTGTCGTTGATATTCCGCTTTCGACAGGGAATGGCAATTGAAATTCCAAATAATCGACCGTGACGAAAATTGATTTAAAATATTTAGAGTGCGTACCGCATTTCCAACGAACATATTTTCTTTCAAATATTTTCATCATCAATTATTCAGCTTCGAAACGGAAAAAAGAGAATAGTTAGTACAACATTACATTTTTGTTCTCAATCACTTTTCTCAAAGTTCTAGGCTATTTTAAAAGTTATGTAAACGATTTGATAGCTTTTTTTCGAAAATTTCTTCATAACGCAGAGCTTTTAATAAAGTGCAACAAACTTTGAAAGATTTTTATTAAAATCTATACCTGCATAGTTGCCATGATATAAGTTAATAGTTTTATTCATTTTTTTAACCAAATGCAGATAAGTTGTGCTTTTCAATTTTCATGCTTTTGTCTGCGAATAATTGTATTTAGCCCTTTAATTGAAGAACTTTGTTCAGAATACTTCTTAGAAGTTCTCGAAATTTACTTCTATACGGAAGAAAAAAATTCCGTTATGAAAAAGAAAGATTGAAGATTGAAAATGAACTGCGTTAGTGATATGGAAAAGAGAGCCTTCAATCAGTTGTGGCCGAGGGAACTCCAGAGGCAAAATTAGTGCCAGCATGCCATTAAGTTCACGACATACCTCGGTAACATCGTATACCAGTGGGACCTATAAAAGTACTTCGACCTAATTAGATACACTGGCATTCGATATGTAGCTTATAATGTCGAGATGTATTACTGTTCCACAAATGCGTACGAAGAGTCATAATAACGAAAAATGGGAGCGTATAATAGAAAAAGAAAAAGAAAATTCCTTTGGGTATTTAACTAAAATTTTTTTCTCTGTATCTTCTCGTGGAAAAGAAAATGAGAAAATAAATACTCCCGAAAAAAGATCAACATTTAAGGATATTTAGGATACGTTTTGGAGGTATTTTTTCCAGGGGATGTTTTCGTCAGGCGGTATTTTTTTTAGGCACTCACGTTTTTAAAAAACGCACAGAAGTGCCTATTGCATTTGGTCTCCACATGCCTGTTTTACCTTTTTATGGAAAATGTTGGTGTAATATGAATCAATCTATTTATGTTTACAGCAGATCTCTTAAACAAAATGAAATACATATTCTTGGTGCAACAGAATACATGAAATTTATTATTTAGTATTTTTTCATGTTCTGAGATAATTTTGTGTTACCCGGATGTCCGTATCAATCAGGGGCTCTGGATTGAAGAGACCGAACAAGATGAAATTTGCAGCATTTCTTAATCTAGCATTGGGTAGTATGCCCATGAATTATAAAAAATTTTCTATTTATTAATATAGGAATTTACCTTAAAAAAATGGCATTATTCAGGTGAAAATTGTGTACCTGTCAAAATCTTTGCAGTGAGCGGAAGGATTATGCTCAAATTTTCAGTGTTCTCCTGATTTACCTTAATGCAGATGTATCTTTTTTTTGTTTCTTTTTTTTAAATATTAGATTGGCGATTACCTACCACCATAAAATTTAGATATATGGTTTGAATAAATTTAACACTAATGATAATATAAATACTTTTTTCTATGAAAAATCATTGCAACCTTTTGTATTATACACTATAAAATAATGTAGTCATTATTTCCTGCGTGTTTTTTTATTGTTTCATTTATTCAGTTTATTTGTACACTTTAATTACAATGAAAGTTGATAATCAATATACAATGAATGGAATATGACTGAACATAACATATACATAAAAATCATAAAGCATATCTATTCGCAACATATAACTTATTTTTAAAACTTAATGTTCAATATGTATATTCTGAAATTAACCCTGTTTCTTTGTTAGGTTTCACTGGCACTCGTTAATGTATTAACTACTGTTCATGTTTTCATTTCTACATGTTTCGCTGTCAAAAACCAATTTGTCGTATGTATTTCACTCAACCGCACTAACAATAGCATTTTTAGTAACACGAGTGTAGTCTTTTAGAACAATAATAAGAACTCAACTGTCCAGATGTACCCTTTCTTTAACAATAGACTTAAGGGGAGGGAGTCAGGTCAAAATAATTAAATTTGTAAATTCAATATCATCCAAATTCTCTTGCATATAAAAATGATCAATGAACTATATTGTTAGTACTCGATGAAAGGATTTTTTACTGCCATCTGACTTGCGTATGCCTTTCCATATTATCTTAAGCAAAGGTCTTAGGTTTTCCACTCTGCGCGTGATTCAGACCAAACTGCTAGGCAGATTGGGCTAGTTGATGTCTCATTTTCTTCTTCATAAAAAGATACACCGGCTAAATGGAGCAAAATATTTTTTTTTTATTCTGAAAGCAAAATTAATAACTGATTTGGAAAATAGCATAAAATTTATTTAGTAATAATTATGTCACTTGAAAAATATTACCTTTTATTAACTTTTGCTCCATTTAGCCAGTGTATCTTTTCATGAAGAAGAAAATGAGACGTCAACCAGCCCAATCTGCCTAGCAGTTTGGTCTGAATCACACGCAGAATAGGTTTAAAACCAAGTTTTGGCAAATAGCATCTAAAGCTTACAACTCAAATAAAAATGTTTATGCTGTTTTCACCTTTGGGGCACCTTAGTACCTTTAATGAACAAAATAAAAATATTATTTGCAAGTCAGATTACAGAATATTATTAATAATGTTATTAATAAATGTTTTTTTTTTTACAAATAAATAAGTAAATGAATGCATAATTTGAAAAAAACCTGTAAATAATATGGGGATGATCACTTTTATTGACAACATCACTGAAAATTTATCCAATGTTGACAAATTCACATATGTGCTGCACGAACATTAAATCATCACTTCATAACAAATTTACATATCTGATCACTTCTGATGATTGATGATTCTGCTTTAAACACTATTGATTGAAAAAAAACCGTAAATGGCCAACGGAATCAAACTAATAACATAATATGAACGAAAAATAAAAACGTCAATTCGAGGTTATGCATCTCGCAAGTAGCAGAAGTAACTTCTCGAGGCAGTAACACGCTGCGCATGCGATACGTGCTAAGATATCACAGCGCATGTCCCATTATTCGCGCGAATTCGAATATAATGTAAGTGTTACGTGTTGCGTTGAAGACATTACACTCTCATCGCGTCATTTGTATCGCGTTTCGCTAACTGATTTAAAAAATGGTAAACAAATAAAAATTTATTTACAAATACGTAATAAACTTTTTATTATATAGAAAAAAATCATTAAAAAACAGGTATATTGCAGAAATCGGCCATTTTTTCGCATTCAGGACTAAGATTTTGCAGGTTCAGAGGGTGTACTTAACTAAACGAAACTGCCGAAGAGAAAAAAAAAAAAAATTTAATTTTTTTTTTCAACACCCTTAATTATTTTGTGTGAACAAAAAATCGGCCATAATGTCTGCATATAACAAAAATAAATAAATAAAATAATTTAAAATTCAAATATAATATTCTGGTGATTTTTACGACTTTTGAGAAAATTAAATATGAATGGTACCGTAGAAACTTAGCCATTTTTGCGAATTCCGGCTCATAACTTTACTAATAGATAGATTACATGGAAATTAATATTTTCACAGAAAAAAAAAATAATCGATTTTTTAAAATTTTTGACCTGACTCCCCCCCCTTAACAAATTTGTTTTCACTTGTTATGCACTTGACACTTTAGACCAATGATTTATTTACCTAGTAGACCCGAGCGATCGTCATTTTTCGGTTGCTTTACGGTCACTTACAAAAGTGACTGTCTATATAAGGTCCCGTTTTCATGATGCAATAAAAGCCAATCAGCTATGATGTGACGAGCGAAGTATTTAATGAGCAGAAGCAATTGAAATGTCAGTCGGGATTTTTGATGATTTTGAAATATTTAATTAGAAACTGAAATAAAGTGTTACATATTTTAAAGATAAATTCTGTGGTTATGTTCACTTAGTTGCAGTGGTTCTTTTGGACTTTCGCAGTCTCGACATTTGCATGCGAGTAAATCTTTGGTGTGAAAAGTGGTAAAATAGTGATTGTATATTGGGCATTCCATCCCGATTCGACCTGGGTCTGACCCTCGACCTCCCCGATTTGGCTCGAAATTTTTTGTAGGATTGGTTAGACCCTCAAATGCATCAGATTTTATTTTTTTATTTTTTGTATGCAATTTTTTTTAAATATTTTTTTGAAGTGACATATCGAATGCCCTTATTTAAAAATCTGAAAAAAATTTGAAAAATACTTTGTTGAATATCAAAATTTTCTAGCTTATAGCCAAAGTGGGTAAAATTTTTCTTCTTATGGTTTGTAAGCTTTTTTGATTTAAAAAAATTATGAAAAAATAGAAAAAAAAATTAATTTACTACAAGCGATTGGTCATACGATTATTTATGTGAACTCGGATTTTGCTTCCTTATAGAGGAAGCTTTGTTTCCGTGAAATTTTTTTTTTCGAGATTTTCATGTCAGTACACTCAGAATGGTCCAAAACGTCGAGAAAAGTGGTTTGTGCGAAATGTCTGTGTGTGTGTGTGTGTATGTGAAAATTTCCTTGTTTACACGATAACTGTCGCGATTTTCGATGAATGCGCTTCAAATTTGATACGCGAGTGGGCTATCATAGAATACTGTTTGGAATTGTAGTTGACGCGAATCGGTTCGAAAATTTAGATTTTACAGCATTTTGAAAATTTTGAAAAAATCGTTTTCACGCTATAACTGCCGTAAATTGAGAGATATCGCACTGAAATTGTGTACGTAAATAGACTACCATCAAACCATGATCTGTACCAAATTTGGAGAAAATCGGTAAAGCGGTTTAAATGTTATTGCAATTTCAATTTTTTTTTAAATCTCATCAAAGACTTCATCTTTGTAAATTCTGAGATATCCGGCTGCAATTTTCGACATGACTTCACAATTATTGATTGATAATGAATTTAGTCAAAGGATCTATCGATATGACGGTAAATTTCGATTTTGGTGAATATGAAAAAAAAAAATCTGTCACGAGAAATTTTTTTTTTTAAATTTTTCACAGATTTATCTTAAATTTTGTTCACATATGGATTATCATAAAAAAACATTTGAGTACAAATTTGACGCAGATCTGTCCAGCCGTTCAAATTTTATGGCATTTTGAATTTTTCAAAATGCCATAAAATTTGCGGGTTTTTTTTTCAGGGGAGATTTTTGCCAGAAGCTATCTTTTCCTAGGGGTATGTATTCCAGAGGTTATTTTTTCCAGGTGCTATTTTTTCTAGGTGCTATTTTTTCCAGCGCGTATTTTTTCCAGGTGCTATTTTTTCCAGGGGGCATTTTTCCAGGTGATATTTTTTCCAGCCGATATTTTATCCGGGGGATATTTTATCCAGGGGATATTTTTTCCAGGGGGCATTTTTCCAGGAATATTATTTCCAGCGGTTATTTTATCCAGGAATATTATTTCCAGGATTAAATTTTTATATTCATAACGATATGGATGATATCGAACTTTTAAATTCAATTATTTAGATCTGACTTCCACCGTTTAAGAGTCAGTGATACTCCCCTCCCCCCCGCAGAAATTTTCAAAGCTATTTCCTTCTAAACTTCTCGACAGATAGGCCTCCAATTTCAGTCGATTCAGTCGTTTTTTTTTGTGAGAATGAAAAAACAAATAGTGCTAGAAAGACAGAGCTATGTCCGAGAGAGACAGACCTATAGGCGTTTAACATTGGGTGAAAAAATTCCTGCCGGTGTATCACTGACTCTTAAGTGCACGACATACTTCGGTCACGCTGCATACCAATGGGACCTATAAAAGTACTTCGACCTAATTAGATATGCAATAGTATTCGATATGTTGTTTGTAATGCAAAGATGTGTTGCTGTGCCGCAAACGTGTGCCAAGAGTCATGATAAAGAAATACAGGTGCGTAAGTAAAAAAAAAAATGGTGTTTATCCGAACGCTCCTTGTATTGATTTTCTCGAACTATGTCCTTCAGGGCCAATTGAAATTGGATTAGGCTAGGGATTAAGAACTTGAGACAATCGAAACGAACTTCCTGTCTAACGGGATCACGGGGTAATTTAAGAGTTTGTGCGCGGAATCGTAATCAGAGTAACAAGATTGTAAGCTGGTACGCTTAGTTTGTCGTCTAGTAATCTCAATTGCTTTTCTATTTGAGAAATATAAGTTTCAATTTCGAGAAACTGTAGCGATTTACTTGAAGCAATTATCTCATTAGCGTGAGATAAAGAATTTCATGTTAAATTCAGTGCATATTCAAGATTAATATCAGAGAAATTCTTCATCAAATTGGTCACTTTTTTTGTCGAACTGGAATTTTTTTTTATTTGTCATTTTATAGTACTACTTGAGAAGAGCTTCGTTAAATTAACAAAAAGAATGTATTAACAACTTTTCAAGAAATATCTTTTTATTTCACGACGTAGAAATTATTATTAGAAAGTAGTTTTTCGTCGACGAAAGTTGCATTTTTAATAAAAATGTTTTTTTTTTATATTAAAATTTTTTTTCGGTTCTAATTTTATGGAACTAATTTCTGAATACGCATGAATTTTTTCAAATTTTTTAATTAACTTTGAATTTTTCGTTTTTTTACATGGGGAAAATCCCAAATTTCTAAGTGAATTAAAAAATTTGAAAAAATTCATGCGTATTCAGAAAAATAAAGGAATTATTTTTACCGAAAAAATAATTAGGTTTTCGAAAGATTTGTTGAACAATATTATTTTTCATAAATTTGTTAATAACATTTTGGAATTATTATTATGCAAAATTAATCTTTTCCACACCTTTAATATGCATGATTTTTTTCAGATTTTTGTATTATCGAGAAGTGTTTGCAATTCCCTCTCATTTTTCGAAAACTTATGCGAACTCGACACTATTCGAAAGGACTACCTTAAATGAATAAGTCTACGCGTATAGTACGATTCCCAATGCTCGTTGTTGCTGACTCCAACGGCTTTAACTGTGTTCCCGAAGCCGCATTGCAAGAATTGTCATACTGTGGCGCGCGCTCGCCTATGTGCGCCCCACTGTTGCGATTTTCGCAGAGAGCACTCTAGCGAGATGGCCTACCGCGAGAACCTTTTGTTTTTATTTCTACGGTGAACGTCGCGACAGAGCGTGCTGTGCTGACGCAAATTTCGGTCATCTACGTCGAGAGAATACTGCAGGACAGCTTATCGAGCAATTAAGTTCGCCGGGTTTTGACGAACTGCAAAAAAAGTTCGCAATGAAAGAGAGGCTGTTCGAATCAAATGAAATAAAATACTTAGGGCATAAGATAGTCAAAAATAGTGTTGTACATATCCCTACGGAAGACGGACCTGCGTTTTATCTCGTCCATGAATTAGTAGTAGGTGAAAAAAATACATTCGTTTTAATTACGAAAGCTATCTACGATTGATTTTTTCATCGGCGCAGTCAGGCATACCAAACTCGCGACGCCGAGCAATTTTATTGGAAATGTCTGACAATTCAGGATTTGTACAGCTGCAACGTGACTCAAGTCAACAAGTTGAGTGATGGTTATTTTTATGTATCGGAACGTTGGGTATAAAAATGAACGTGAAATTAAAATAAATATGTCATTGTTTTATTCCTGTATATACCACATTTTCCTACATATACCACGATCTTTTATACCTTTCCTGAGCTCCAGTAGATTCCATTTTGAAGCGGCGGTTACCATTGCAGTATTGCAATTACTGAAACAGTCGCGGGACTGTGTACAAGGTCGTGTGACAATTTTTACATTGTATGCATATATGGGCGAATCTCCGGAACCTTTAACTTTCATCATTATGAAAAAAAAATTCAAAAAATTAAAAGCACATCTGTTTAATACACAAATTATGGTTTCAAAATTGAAAAACTATCATCAAATGCTGCAGAACATCGTTTTCTCCAGTGCCCGCGGTTGAGAAATTAATAAACAAACCATAACCTAAATTTGTCATTTTTTGCAATAATTTTCATAAGTAAAAAATCTAATTAAATTACAAATTCGAATGCAATTCAACATATATATGTTTTAACTTATTATGAATTCCTGTAAATACATTTTTTACAATATTTACCACATTCTTTTCTCAACTGCAAATACACAACATATAAACTTTTTTGGCTTTGTTTAAAATTTTTAGTACTAGCCTTAGTAAAAGCGTCATTTGGAGATCTATTTTCTGTCGAAGAGATCCTAATTGAAGAAATATATATGTACAATGTTAATTATGTAAACAATTCATCAACGATAGCTTATGATAAAATTATCTTTACAAAATTTCTTTTTCTTTTAATCTGTAAAGTCGTTTTTCTTCATTTCGCTCCTCTCTTTTTTGTGCTTCCTTAGCTCGCTGTTCTCGCATTTTTTCTTTTTTTTGTAATAGTTTCTTCTCTTTTGTGGATTCGTCCATTTTGAGGTGCTCTGATTTTACAAATATCTTTATAAATTTCAATATAATTTCAAAAAACGATTATAATTATATTTACAAAAAATGAATTAAAAAATTAAAATATATACTTTTAACCGTATTTAATTATAGTTTTTATCAATATATTCAATAAAAACCAAGTTTATGTTACTTAATTTGAATTTTTCAACATTGATTATGACAAGATTTCGGTTGTGACGGAATTTCGGTCGTGACATTTAATGGTTACATCAAAATCTTTAAAAATAGTCTAAATTTATCAAAGCACACTTACCCACTGATAAAGGAAACAAAAACGATTGTGTGCATATAAATTTTAAATGAATTTATTGGTAACTGTTCAAGTCCGCGAGGATTTAAATTGTGACATTGTAACCTAGACAGGCTGACAGATAATGTGTCTTCGTCTATAAACAATATAAAGAAATTTTTTTTTGAAAAATAAATCGATACGTTTTTTTTCTATTTGATTTGAATTTCATGTGCAATACAAAAAATTAGCTTTATATTAACAATTACTTACTTTATTTTTGAAAATTCCGTGATTTCGGTCGTGACACCTCAAATTGAGAGACAAACTTTAACTGATCGAATATGTCAAATTAAACAACGGATGTCATTAAAATATATTAAATCGAATTTTCGAATTAAAAATTCAATGTTTTCCATGTTTCAAGTTTTAATTAGTTAATGTATTAATTACAAAATAGTATAATAAAAGTAAGAAATCGCGAAAAGACAGCCGAAATATTGTTACAGGTATAGTATGTGAAGTCAAAATCAAGGATAATTAATATTTAGACATCATTAAAATCGTAAAAAAAGCTAGTAATGATAAACCGATTTGATAGTTATTCATTTTTTTAGATGTTTTATTATTCATTTAATTGGCTAATCATACGAGAAGTCGTAAGACATATAGATTAAAGATTCCGGAGATTCGCCCATATATCGACACATGTATGGCTATTTTTGGGGCTGTACTGTATTGAGTCTATGTAGACACTCGTATGATGATTTTTACCATAGTGTAGCGAGAAAAATGCAGTTAGGCTTGTGACCATTTCAACCACTCCTCATAGTTATCGCCATATCTCCTTCGAGGAGATAGTTACTACGCACAGCAATGTTTCTCAAACCACGTTGTAGACGCGCATAATATGTTTTTACTCGACAGCATGGTAAAATTCCGCAAAATGCTGGATTATTTCCAGATTACTATGCTGTCTGGGTTTAATGCCCACATTTTTTTCGAGATCATTCCCAAAAAATTCTCTCCGTGTGGAATTATCACAGATTATTATGAATGAACAAAAAAAAATGTCATAGCGAAAAGATATTATTATTGTATGCTTGAAATTTTTTATCTGATATTGATAATAAAATGTCATTTTCAAGAATTCTCGACAAGTATAAAATCTTTTTCAGCGTTTTCCTTTGGTACGAATATGCAAGAAAGATGGCGCAGTTGGATACTGAATAGAATGGTAGCGTTCGAAGAGCTCTTGTAGCAGTGACATTCAATGTGCGACCACTTTGCAATATACCTCGTGTAATCCGCGGAAAATGGTTCGTCTTTGATCGGGAGCATAATGCATAAACGTTCTTAAGAACTGTGTCAAATATATTTCACCAGCAGATTTTTACTTCACTCGACCACACTTTTTGAATTCATAATGTCAATTTAAAAAATGCAATTTCCTTCATCGTTGGTTTTCAGTCAAACACGATGCAATAAAAATTTTAGATACAGAAAACTTCTACGCGCTGCGCGCGTGAGTAGAGTGCGCGTGTCGGTGCAGAGATCTTATTTAATATAATTTAATATATATAATTGGAACTCACAAAAGATAAGAGATCTAACCAATTTTTCCAATAATTCGAAATCTTATCGAATCGGAAACTCTTTATAGATTTGGCTCAATTTGATTACCAATCGTCTTCTAACATTCTTTCAATTATAAATTAATATTTAGCTTGATAATTTAAAATTTGCGAAGTCTAGAGCATTTAGATACTTTTTAAAAAAATGTAAATTCCCATCATTTTATGGAGCTGTACATTTTTAGTAAAGCAATATGACCTCTTTGCTAAAAAAATATATATACAGGGGTTCCAATTCTGGAAACTTGGCATGGATTTTGCTAAAAGTAACAGTGAACAAAGAGATCGTACTGATTTACTTGACTGCAAAATTTCAGTTCTTCCCGAACTCTTCGCTTATCGTCTTATTCACGATCGTTCTGTTGATCTGCATGCAGTGACTCCACGTACGCCTGGTTTTTCTGCTGCTATAGAATCTACGTCGCACGCCTATTTAGATGCACACAAGATTTCAATGAGTATCTGATTTCATGCCATTTCCTGTATGATTTCAGTGATTTCAAAAACTTCGTGATTTCACAAAATTAATATATTTTCGGGTGATTTCACAAGAATTATGATTTCATACCAGAGGAAATCAGTAAGAAATCGCTTCCATTTTCGGAAAACTCAATAGAAAATTACTTTTGCAGAGTACTCAATATGGCGTCTTAAAAAAAAACACTTGAAGCTTATAAACGGCTTTTTATTTTCTTAAAGTTAACATCATTTATAGCCAAACCTTTTGTCGTTATGTCCACAGGAGAAATAGTAATATGGTATTGGAATCGAATAACGGTCACTGATGATGACCGTTTGCGGGCTTCATCGTTTAACTAAATTATCATCAACCACTACTCTATACTGGGTATTGGTTAAAAACTGGAATTTATTTGTGATTTCTATTTCGCGAATTCATATGATTGCAATGTGATTCCAATTTCGTGCATTCATATGATTTCAATGTGATTTCGATTCCGCGAATTCACATGATTGTAATGTGATTCCAATTTCGTGCATTCATATGATTTCAATGTGATTTCGAGGAAAATCTAAATCAATGATTTCCGGGCGATTTCTTACGATTTGGTTCTTGATTTCATACGAAGTGCTTCAGTGATTTCCCTAGTGAATGGCCCCTCGACGTCGCACTTTGTCGTTCAACATCTTAAACCTAATTTAATATTCGCAATTAACAC
This sequence comes from Ephialtes manifestator, assembly GCA_963970395.1. NCBI lineage: Eukaryota > Metazoa > Arthropoda > Insecta > Hymenoptera > Ichneumonidae > Ephialtes > Ephialtes manifestator. The sequence goes on along the minus strand of OZ019974.1, from coordinate 34,587,735 downwards.
ATAATCCGGAAACCGAGAAATATTGTAAAGTCAACCAACTTGGGAATTCAAACCTCGCCCGCCCGATATGCTTTCCAAAAATGTCAGAATTGCAACTGTCAAACGTCTTAAACACAAACTCGGTCTCGGTCGCGATCTGATCTCGCGCCAATTCTGACCAATCACAACGCGAATAACACGATGACAGTGGCCCAACTCGAACTTCAATAAAATCTCGCAACATACTTTTTAGAGAAGTATGATTCGCGATTTAAAAAATATTATATACGTAATTGATTTTTATACATATCTCTATTTAGCGTTACTTAATGTTTATTTATCAAAGCTTTAAAAAATAAACGCATTATTTTTTAATAATTGGAAAAATGCTAAGTAATATTATAACTGTTACCTGAATTTTTTTTATGGAAGCCAAAGTGGAAGAAGATTTTTTTTCAACTTTTTAATTTTTTCATTTATAAAAATATTCTTCCTACAATTAATTTTTATTTATCAAAGTTAAAAAAACACATTATTTTATAAATCTGAAAAAAATACTGACTAATATTATAACTGTTAACATCATTTTTTTATGGATGCAGAGGTGGAAGATTTTTTTTTAAATGTTTAATAAAAAAAAATATTATTCTTGTACTTAATTTTTATAGATATTTCTACTTGGCATTCTTTAATTTTTATTTATCAAAGATTAAAAAAACAGTTTGTTTTAAAAATCTGAAGAAATACTGAATAACATTATAACTCTTACCAGAATTTTTTTGATAAATGCAAAAGTGGAAGACGATTTTTAAAAAAGTTTCGGATTTTTTTTAATTTCTCATTGACACACGTGCATAAATAAAACGTAATATTTCCATAATATCTTTCGCGCTCAAGTCACAGCGTCAGGAACAGATTTACGAGTTTCAAGTTATTAAAACTTGTAGCAGATGTTGAAATCAGTTGCAGAACTTCCGAGAATTGTATGAAATTATATAGTTGCGATATGCATTTGAAATGCAAATAAATAAAAGTACATATTATCAGGGGGAATTGACGCTAATGAGTTTTTACAATTCTTACTAGCTTATTATATAGAAAATAAATATATGCGCATATGTAATCAAATTTGTGCAACAAACTGAATATCATTTAATGCAATCGAATAATTGGTATATATTTTATACAACCGAATATAATTCCCGAAAAGAATGATGTATCGGCAATTCCATGCCAACTCAACCAATAGTCGAACTTTACCTTGTCAAATCTGTCACAATTTTTTTATGTTATTCTTCCACATGGAAAATTAATGCAGTATTTTTTTTAATTACGTCTTTGAATTATAAATATTTAAAGTTAAATAAAAAGCGTCCCGATTAATAAAATAAATAAAAAATCGTAAAATTCGATTTTTATCGTAAATATACTTAAATATTTATTGTACATTAATTTACCTTATATTAAACATAATTATTTACATGTCCATTTATAATCACGCAAATATTTGTAGATTTTGAAATCCCTTTTTTCGCATGTATTGTAATGGTATTTAGCCAATTACATTAAATTTTAAGGATTCGGTACTCGAGCAGGGGGAAATAATTGATAGACTTTTATGACGGATGAAAAATATAATTTATTCGAGAAAAATAAAAATTGGCATTGAGAATTTCACGATAGATCGCGTCTAAGCATATTTACAAATATTATCTCGCGTGCACCGCTGTGCTGTTATAATCGTTCAATTTCCGAATATAGCGAATCTCTTGGTTTCGCGACGATTTCTTTTCTATAGGTTTCGGTAATGCGCTCTCGACAATGCCCGCTTGAGAGTGTGTGTACGTGTATGGCCTACGGAGCTCGGTGCGCGCTTGCTACCTGTCTCTTTCGCTCGCTTGAGAATCACGTACTCTCTCGCTCGCACAATTTCGGTTATTCGATCGCTCAATTTTCTTAGAAATAAGATGCTTTCATTTGCAGACTCGACGCATTCGTTTACATCTACGCCATAGATGAGAAGTTGACCTAGGTCGGCGTTTAAATCTCGATCTTTTCTCGACAGTGCATAACTTTCTTCTCGGCAGAATTGTAAACTTTAAATTCCTAATTAATTGTTTTTTACGGTTATTAATATTTAACTTATTTTAAGGACTTACTCTCTATGGAAATGCAGCATCATTTTCTACATTTATATCGGTTATGTGGTCGCATGCTATTTCGCATCTTTCTGATTAACCTCACTTATTTAACAATTCTTTAATAACTTTATAAAATAAATATTTCGGAAGCTCATCATCCCTCGCTATGAATCTTAAAAATATCTTGATCCTGACAAAACCTCCCATAATTCTCAATTTATCAGTAATTCGGCAGGTTGGTCACCTTGGACTCGCACTTTGCCCCTAAACTCACACAGACTAACGGAGCCATATTATTCGCACGAAGATTCCGGAACAAGAAAGCGAGCCTCGCTAATGTTCGGGCTTTTATACTCGCAATTTTTCGGTTGACTCACGTAGTCAGTTTCCGGTAATGACGAAATCCAGAGAAATATTTTGTAGGTGGCGGGACCATCGCTGTTTCGTCCCCATATTTGAAGTCGAATTTTCCAACAGTTGTACTCTAGCGTTATTAATATTTCAATACGTTTCAGTATATGAGTACCTGCACAATTATCTGTTCACTTGTTCAATTTATTTTCAGTTAATTGTACTTCATTATTATTACGTAGATTTTTGGATACATATTATTTCCATTACAGAAACTGTCGTTAACTCGCACAGACGTATTAATTATTGGTGTCTGCCAGACACCATCGATAATTAATACGTCTGTGCTAGTTAACGACTAGCCAATTACAGACAATCGACATGACACATAATTAATATTAATTTCATTAATATTAATACTACAGCTTTGCAATCCACCCCCATAACAAACATGCTCCCAATTAATAAAGGGCATATCGAGAGTCGCGGTAGCGACTCGATTACATTATGTGAAACGTGGTACCCACTTAATTTTTTCAAATATAATTTATCAATAAGCTAATGAATCAACACGTTTCGTAGACAGTCTTTGTAGTATTGGGACACGAAGAAAAGGGATTTGTCGTTTTTGAAATTGTGTATAATCTCGTAGATACAAAAAAGTTTCAAAGTAGAACTTTGCACATTCTTTCCTCATTAATTTTCATTTTTCGCAAAGCCACCTCTATGAGTAAGCTTATTTTTGTAACTCATGCACGTAATGTCGCACATTTCGTGCCTGCAAAGCGTGCGTGACATCGCGTATTATGCTCACGTAAACGTAAATAATTTCACGTACGCCATCTCGTGCATGAAGTTATCTAGATTTCTGTAGATAACTTCACGCACACATTGGTGTGTGTGAAACTATCTACAAGATAATTTTACGAAATGCTTTGCAGGCACGGAGATGTGCGACATCACGTTGACATTCGTTACAAAAAATAGTATGTTATACTTGTGCGACAAAGCGGCCGTCCCGCGGAGGTTAGGAAGCGGTGCACTCGCCTCCTCTCGTGCTACAAACAACACTCGGCGTCGCCTCGTGTGGTTGTAGCACTCGATTTGGCGAGTGCGCCGCTTCCTAACCTCCGCGCGTAACGGCCGCTTTCTCGCACTAGTATCACAATCTACTATTATTAATTTTGGCTTCCTCATGGAGGAAGCTTTATAAAAAATGAGCAAACAATGATCAAAAATGAGCAAACAATGAGCAAAGTTCTGCACTTAGCAACTCTTTTCGTTACCTACCGTCAGTGCCCCAGTAACTGTCCAATTAAACCCCGACCTCTCGGAGAATAATATTTAAAAATAGGATTTACAGAAAATCTAGAATTGAATTGAACCAATATTTAGTTCAACTATCCAACTATTATATACAGATTTTATTAATACTGACAAACAAATGTATTAATTAATATTTAATTCGAAGGAGAGAAAGAAAAATGACGTAGTTACTGTCCACAAAAAAAATCGTTTGTTGCAGCAACTAACCACCAGGTGTAGTAGTTTCTGTCCAAGCAGGATTTCATATGGAAGAGTAGGCTCATAATGACATTGACAGTACAAGATTTTAAAAAAGTAGTATTTTTATATTTTTTTATTACATTTTTACATTATTTTCAATCAAAATAGTATTTGAATTTCATCTTCTACACCTAGTACGCATGTAGGGCCTCTCCTTCTAACCTCAGGTGTTAGATGTCCTTTTTTTAACAGCAACGTGGAATTTGGAATGTTGTGATCTTTGCTAGCTCGACAACACGATTTTCCAACTCTCATTTCTGCAAGTGCCTGACGTAATGTCTCCGTTGTGTATCGTGGTTGTGATTGTTTTTTTATTTTACCCCTGCAATAAAATATATGTATATAAAAACAGAAAATCAATTTCTTACCACTTATCAAAAATTCACATATATCAATATTTTTTTTAACGTTTATTAATGAAATTTAAAAAATCGATGAGAAAACAGTGAGGTTAGGGTTATGTCAACAAAATTGTGGTTAGTAACCGGGCCGAGCCTTTTTACAGGTGACCCAGTTACTTGTCCATCATATTTTTTAATGAAATATATTATTTCACTCTATAATTGTTTTTTTACTCAAATTACTAATTATTATCAATAAGTACGAATAATTTTTTCATCAATTTGATACTTACATCGTGGAAAGATCTGGCCATGAAGTTTCTTCGCACACTTCTACTTTTCTCGTGAAATGTCGAAAAACGCCATCTGTCACTTTTAATCCATTAATTTAAAATATTTTTAACGGTCTGTCGGGGATTTTTTTTTTTTTGCAAAATAAACTCGATTACACAATCTTTCTATGAAATAAACTCTCATTATGGTAAAACTGAACATTTCCTGAGAATTTATAAAAATGCGTGAAAATGGACAGTAACTGGGTCTTGGACAGTTACTGGGCCACTGGCGGTATATAGTTCTTGAAAAATTCAAAATCACGTACAATCCAAACCGCTTTACCCATCATGACCAAATTTGGTAGGTAGCAGCGATTAATGTTATTTTTCATCTGCAGAAAATTTCATTTGATTCGGCGAGATTTTGCGTGAGTTAGAGCAAAACGAATATTTTTTTTGAAAAATTAAAAATCCCATAAAAATCGAACTTTTTTACAGATTTATTCCAAATTCAATACCGATCATCTTTTAACATAGTTTTATTCATAAAAAATTATTTAGCTCAATAGCTAAAAATTTACGGATGCTAGAGAGCGGACAGACATTTTTCGAAAATTGTATAGTCAAATGAAATTTGAACATATTTTCGAATTTTTTTTTAAAGTTACCTGTTCGTGGTAATTTTCGGCGTCAACCTACTTCACATCCTTGCCAAATTTCAGCCTGATTCTTAAAGCAGTTCTTGCGATATTTAAGTTTAAATTTTTAGTGACGGCCACACACACGCACACATCAATCCATACATTTTCCTATATAAGGAAGCAAAAGAGAATGACTAGTACCAAATTTTTCGCCATTCCAATTGTTGACATTCGGGTTGTAAAGAAATTGGCTTGCGGAAAGTCGAGTTGCATCGTAAAAAGTGTGTGTAAAATCGACCGAGTGGAAAATAAAATGAGGAAAACCGAGAATCCCGAGTAGCGAGATAAGTCATAAATTGGGGCTGCCTTTCACCTTGGTTCTTCATCCCTTCCTGTATATTATAGTCCGTTCCTTTTCTGTTTTGATTTTCTTGTGACTCGACAGTGACCAAGTGATCCACTGGCTATTATGTTCTTTTCTAACTCACGTTGTCGTATATTCCATTCATCCCGTGCTAACCCTCTGTCACTATTAGTGAGGCCAATTTCCCAAATGAAATTTACCAAGAAGCGAGTCCCAGAAAAATATTTTTTTATCACAATACGAACACAATCGTAATATTCCAGAGTCTGAGCCTGAAAAAAACATGAACCAAATTGTTCCCAGAATAATCATTCGGTTGACTTTGCATCCAAATAGAAGCTACTTTGTTTACATGAAAAGAAAAAAATTCGTGATTTTCACGTCCATATGTATGTGTGTATATACTATGTATGCGTGTGTGTGCAGGGCTTTGAAATTTCAATTACCTATAACTCAACATCCGTTTAACCGATTGAGCTAAAATTTGGCACAAGTGAAGCAACAGCCCTTTGACTGTTAAATTTTTTTTACGAATTGTACGCAGGAATTTTAGTTTTACAGCTTCTTGAATTTAAAAAAAACTACTATATTTCGCTAAATATTTCTTCAAAAGTGCAGGTACTCTTAATGTCGTTTGGTATTGAATTTGACCGAAATCGGAAACGCGGTTCGAATCATACGCGATTTAGAATTTTTTGGAAAATTAACGTTTTCGCTTCAACTTTCATAAAAGTTCGACGATTCATCTGAATAGTTCACCATAACTGAAGATACGTTCAAAGTTATATGATATTTAATTTTAACAAGATCGGTAAAACGTTTTGGATTTTACGTGATTTCGCATTTTTCAAAAAAATGAACGCTTTCGTTCTAACTTTCCAAAAATTTGAGAAAGTAATCCAAAAATATGTACATAATAAAACTATAATGTAACGATATTTTTCAGGGCGTTTTGTACCCGTGTGCAACTTTGATTATTTCCTTCGATTACACATGTTTTCAAATTTTGCCCATAAGTACCAAAATTTAATTACCCATCATTTTCGAATGGCACGATGTACCAAGCTGAAATTTTACATCGAAGTGGAAAAATAATACATTGAAATACTCAATATATTATTTTTAACAATTTTTTGAATTTTTTTTACAAAATTGTGAATAATAAAATATCGCGATTATTGATATTTTATAATAAGCAGTCTTGCTTAAAAAATCAACACATATTGGGCATTACGCACCAACCGGGACCACTTTTAATACACGTGGTCTCAAAAAAATTTCATATTTTTTTTCCATGTTCTTTAGGATGTTTTGAAACTTGCCAAATTTTCTCAGATTTTAAAAATAATTTTTCGATCCAAAAATAAATATCAATTATTATGGATTATTTGAATTTTTATTTCCTACGATTCGCTGTTTTGAAAAATACTCATTACTGAAAAAAATTGTCTCGACATAAATTGTAGGTTATTGAATGTACTTTTTCATTATATTTTTTCTGAGGCCGCCAAAGTTAACCGTCATATATTTTTAGGCAAAATAATGAAATAATATTTTTTTACGTTGACTCGGACCCTTTTTTTTTGCTGAAAAAATTACAGTGTTTTCGTTATTATATTCCAAAGATACAAAAAAATTGGCATCTTGGGATTCGAATTTTTCGACCAGTTATAGGGCATTTTTCACAAAATATCGAATAATATGTGAAATGATTCAGAATTGACGGATATCGGAAGGTGAGAACGATCGAGGCGAGATAAAATATGAAGTTTGCAGTGTCAAATCATTATAATACAATCATTTTTATTTAGTACTTGAAGTGATAATTTTTATTTCCTGGTTCTTTTCTCTACAGAGTATGTAACGCTCTTCGAACAGAACGAGAACGACATGGCTGACACTTTACCAGGTTCCAAGGGCGCGTAAGCGTGAAGCTGATGTGTGCCTTTTATTGCTTGTGCAGAAGCAAATCTTTGGCTCAGAGTTTCTTCAATCTTTTTGTAGTTATCGTTGTCAAAGAACACGAAATTCATATCGTGATGTTTTGACGTGCCCAATCGTATAAGTTCCTCGGGGTAAGAATTTGCTTGTCGACGGGTAACTGTAGACTCGCTCGCATTGAAAGTCTCTTTACTGTACCAGCGGCACCATCACATTGTCCCTTGCCATGTGCCGTGGCGAAGAAATGCCATTCCGCTTGGATTCGAAAATCAGTCTCGTGGTATGATAAGATTCTTTTTGTTCTTATACGGCTGAGCAGCGCCATCACTAAAGTATTAGGTTGAGAAGAGAACCTGAAATTTTTCTTTGAGATATCGAATTAGGATTTGCTGGAAACCATACACGGAAATTGTATCGTGGTGCAGACAATCCGATACAATCACAATAGTTTTGTCATGTATTTCGCTGCCCTCTTTCCAGTAGAATTGTAGAATTACCTTGGAACCTGGTAAAGTGTCAGCCA